>JAAOAJ010000082.1:0-165539 GCA_013781345.1 Fusarium coicis | reverse complement strand
ATCTACTATTAAGAGATATAATACTTTAATAACGCTTAGTATTACGCCCTATATAATCTACTAATAATAAACCTAGCACAGCTTAGTTTATCTACAGTTAGGAACCAACCCGTTATATAGGAGCTAATATAATTTATATTAAAATTAGTAATAAACTAAAAAAAATTAATAAACTAGAAATGTATAAAATAAAAGTAATTAAAAAAAATATAAATAAATAATAAAAGTCACTGATCACTCTCGTGATGTACGCTTTCGATATATCAGAAGCAACTTGAGATCATTGAAATATTAGATTCATTTATTATATAGTAACCCTCGCCTTCAAGCCATCCAGTGACCATGAGAAAGCGAGCCCAGTCCTAATCCGTTCCGAAGGTTGATAGTTCATGACTCATGAAAGGTATGGCTTGACCTGAAGCCTGCCCGTTTACAGGAGTACCTGCCCCCTCATCAAGTAGACTCCCTGCATCCTCACTTGGCAATGATGATGTTGTTGGTGACTGTTGAAGAGTTAGCACTTGTTAAAACAATCGATTCGACTTTGTGACTCACCCTCTTTGGAGATGATATTGATCTGGGGCTGCAGGGCAGCATCGATGAACTGAGCCAAATTGAGGCCAGAAATGCCGTTGATGAGTCCAAGGTTCAGGTTGCCAAGGTCCAGTCGAGACAGCTCAAACTGATCAAAGATACCAGTCTCGGCAATAGCAAGCATGGTGGAGAGCTGCTGGAGCTGGAGAAGAGACTGGAGGCTAAAGTCCCGAGAGGCAAAGAGATCTTGGAAGACGACGACGTTGAAATTGTTTCGCTGGCTGAGGACCTGGAGCTTGCCAAGGTTGAGCTGGTTGATGCGGAGAAGGTAGTTGAGATCGACTTGGCTGAAAGCAAGGCCGCCACGGTTGAGACGACCATCCTGGCGACCACGGCCAGCACGGTCCTCTCGGTCATCCTCGCGCTCGCCTTCACGGCCCTCCTCTCGTCCGGGCTCACGGAGATCAGCACGGCCGCCGTCCTCGCGGTCGCGGGCGGGGGCACTCTCGTTGAGAGCAGCGCGCTCTTGAGAGAAGGTGGCAACACCGGGAGCGGCGGCAGCGAACGCGGCAGAGGCGATAACAAAGAAAGCTGAGAACTTCATCTTGAAAGGATTGAGAAGATGGTTTTGGATGTGTGTTATTGTTGTTGTTGTTGAGGAAGTGAGTGTTGGAGTTGGACAGTAAATATCAAATGGGTATATGAAAGTTGTGAGCACAGCTCTAAAGGCGAAACGGTGGAAGGAATGAAAGCCGACAAGAGCACAGCTGGAGAGTTCAGCGTTAGTAAACTTGATTTGTAGTCGAGAATAGTGTTCAAGGCTCACCTCTTTAGGAAATGACTGGTGTTTGGAAGGATGGACTGGAAGATGATTGTGAGATGAAGAATCGAAGTATTTCAGCGGGAGTTCTTCCCCATCTTTATAGATAAACTTCTCACTCACAAACATTGTCAGCTCAGATTTCAACATTGTTTCTTGATCGGATGCATTTCATCCCCAGAGCCGTAAAGGCAGGCCGACAAGTGTCAAAACAGCCATCAACAGCTCCTTGTCACCGGCAACACCAGAGGCCGGAGCTAGCCCTATGACGATGCCGTACAAAAGCGTAATACAACGTCTCACAATATCGATCTGCCGTGGTAGAATGCAACATGTCCCCGGAAGTTGCAACGCCAAGCTGGGCTCTTTTTCATCCGCTCAGGTCTTGCAGGGATCAAAGTGTCAGAGCTTCGGGACTGCAGGTCTCTCAGGATGAGCCGGTGAAACTATAGTCGACATCCGATAAAGCCCAAGGCTGAGTTTCAGATCTCGTCTTTGAACTGGAGATTTTTGTCCCTGAAAAGTTAAGGTTGGGTTTATGCTTCTTCGATCGGCAGGGGTCTGGCGCATGGCCTGTCTGAGCGTTGATGGTTGGCGTCTCAACCTGTCAATCAGTCAGCAGGCATTAACACGGCTAGACCAACAGTCGTCTCAGGTCTGTGACGGGAGAGCCATCACCGAAAGTTTGTAGGCTGCTCATTGGGTATAATTCCCTGAAACACTTTCAGAATCATAGTTCAACGGATGACGGGACCCTGCCATTGCCGATCTTCCACTTCGGACTCGAACGAATCAGAGAACCAGATGGCGAATCGGAATTGCTCAGATGAACTGCCGAAAGTTGGGCTAGAGAATTGGAGTTGCCATAGGGTAAACGGCCGTGAATGTCAAACCGCGTTGAGATCTCTTGAATCTCGATATTCTAGTAGGGTTGTTGCAGCCGATCAAGGTTTGGATTGACGTACGAATTGAGACTGAGCGGCTTTCGACAACTGACCCTTCTCAGTAATTACACGGTATCCTTTAGGGCCAGTTGTTCGTCTGATAATTGTCCAGTTCTTGGCAAGCATAACAAGGTGGACATGTTCGTGTCTCCTTGGGCTGGGTAGAATCCGAAAGAAAAAAAGAGAGATAACTGCTGGGCAGTTTGACCGGTCTAAATCGATGTCAGTGTTTGTGAAGCAAAATGATGCTAATAGTTTTGACTCACTTGTTGCGGTTCCATTTGGGATTGCCATCAATTGATCCTCCTTTACCAACAAAGTCTGATTTACCTTTGCAATATCTCTCACGGCTCTTGTTGCAAAGTTTTGCTTATTGTTCGTCCGGTGTTGATATCAAAGCTGCCATGTTTTGAAAGGCTCGATTCGTCCCAACTCGTCAGCGATATCGGACTCCCTCATCTCTCCCAGCACTCCAGACCGCCGTAACCGCTCGTCGAATTCCAGCAAGCGGCCCAGAGATCTCTAGAATCTCTAAGAGAACCTCAATCTCCTTTCTCCTTTGCTGAAAATCAAAGTGGTGCCTTGGCGGGGGGTACGACCAGTTAATTGAAAGGATTGTGTTTCACCTATCAAGTTTTCTTGACGTTGACAACTATCCAGAGGCTGTCGACTTCTCATTTTCATTTCAGATCTTTCAACTATAAGCATGTGAGCGCCTACAAGGCCTGAGACGGTTTGCCAACGCCGAACATGAAAGGAGGCTTAAGTCCAGCCTACGACACTCGGCTGACCTACCCTGACTCTCGATATCTCGTTGCATGGCTAACACGTTATTCTACCTCTCAGGTTCATGAAGCGCAAATTCGACACCTCAGCTACACCAAAGTACCCTCACAAAGCCTCCAGCCTCCCGAAGCAAAGAGACATAATCGACTCTGAATATGACCCCTGAGCAAGGCGGCCCCTTGCCGATCAGAGTCTACGACAAAAAGCTATCCTTTCCGATCTCAAGAGAAAAATCATTGTCCTCCTAATAGAGGGTCATGGTCTCCTCATTGTGTCTATCCCAGGAGACCAGCGAGATGTCAGACGCGTTGAGTCCAAGTCTTCTCGACCTCGAAGAACAGTTGAGCACTAGGAGGCAAGAAGACTCAGGACCTCTTTTCTAGGTTACGAAAGGATTTGGGTAAGCTTAGTATAAGCCTGGTAGGACTTTAGACCAAACTGACTTAGCACTTTGTCCAATATCGGAGGTTTGCTTACTCCCCGAGGCCAGGCTCCAGCCCGCTGTCCAAGTGCCAAACCAAGTGCTTTCCTTTTAATTTGCCGCCTTCAATGTTTGCAATCTCCCGCTTTGGTGGATTACTCTTACCGGATCCTGAGCAGACCTTCCGCGGACCCAGGCGTATCAGCTTTCTTGAACACAAATCAAATATTGTGTCCTGATAAAATATTAAATCGATTGGTACTAAGATTAAGGTAGATTCTTGAAAAGGGGTCCCAACATCGAAGCCGTCTCAAACTTACTTGCCAAACAGATTCGTCACGCTTCGACCACAGTAGTCGTATCTACTTGCATCCTCTTCATCACACCTCTGTTGATCAGTCCCTCCCCGCCAAGTGTCAAATGTACAGACCCTGACTGCAAAGCAGCATCCTCCCCCAACGGCAGTCTGACTGATGACGTCCCAGCCTGATGTCGAGTCTCCTCAACTCCCACAATACCATTCATCTGCCTCAGGTCCGGCCTAGGCTCTCCCCATTCCTTCAGTTGACCTCCGATCTGCGCCAAAGCATCCGCATCAAGAGTCTCCGTCCACGTAGGGGCACACAAAATGAACCACATCAGCACACAAAGCGCCGTAACTTGAAGGCCTAGCAGTGCAGTGACAATTATCACCGCTACCAAATCTTTTCTCGGCTTCAGGACCGCAGTTCCCGGGCTGTAGAAGATGGGGCGTTTCTGGGGCAATGAGGCGGCGGTGGTGAGAAGGGCTTCGTTTGCAAAGAACATGGCCTTTTCGAGTGCTTGTTCGGTGGCCTCTTCATTCTTGAGACCGTTGAAATAGTAGTAAATCACATCCTGCATTTCCAGACTCTGCTTCCGGTTTCTTACAGATGGACTGCACCAGCCCATGCTGTAACTGTCCGGCATCAGTCCAAGCATTGGAAACAACGAGTTGTCACAGATGTTGTCGATAGTCCGGTTGTAAGTGTCCCGGTCAGCAACCCTAGCTGCTTGAAAGAATGACGAATTTCCAAACATAGCTAGAGCCACCGTCATGAGTGGACAGGCACAGGGGGCCCTTGGTAGATGCGATTCGATTGACCGTGATAGCTTTGCAGTTCTTCATCCGTGATGCTAGTAAGTGATAAGTGGTTAGCCAGGGGCAGTCAAGGGACATTGTAACTGAATGGATTGCATACTTTGCTGCTGGATACCCGTCACCTGGAAATTCGCTATCCCACCGAGGACTATTGATATAATAATCATTGAACTCATACTTGAGTTCTCGCCACGAAGGCCACTCGTCACGTAAGGGCCCAGGATTCCCTCCGTTTGCGTTGTTCGGGAGCTGAAACCACCCTCTTCTTGAGACACTGTCGCATCTGAGGACATAGCTATCATTATTCCGAAATTGCCCAGAGATGTCTTGACCTTCAGGAATATCCCATTTCATAGACAGCCACAAAGTCTCATTGCGCTCTTGTTTGTTTCGAGTTGTGTTCCAAGCCACAGTTTCGTAACTTCCCTCAGCACAAATATCGACATTCAACCAACCCTCGGAGAAAGACGGCGCGAATGGTTTGTCTCCCTTGCACTCTTTCGGGAAGTTTTTGGTCAAGTAGCAGTTTGCTGTAGAGTCCATCCTGGCCGCGTGATGTCGATAGACTCCAGTAGCGGTGCCATTGGGAATGGAAGAAGCATAATATTGGCGTTTGCGTTTGCCGTATGACGACTCCTGGTAATACCATTCAAAAGTCCGCCTATTGTCCGTATAGTAATTTGGGCTTTTTCCAAGAGAAGCCTCATCAGACCACAAATTGGTTTGGCTATCGCTATTGGCCGAGCTGAGTAGCTTCTGGCTGGTCTTCTTGACGACAATGTCTTGTGGGCAGAAATTCAGATCTATGGGCTCCGCGTCCCACGCAATGATCTGGGTATTCAAATCTCTGAAAGGGAATTTACAAGCTCTCGAATCATGATTTTTGTACGCCGCGGGATGCCCTTTGCACGTCAAAATGTCAATCCTTTCATCTCTGACCAGGATCGCTTTTATAGGTGGTTGGATAGCGGTTGTTCAGAAAACGTCAGTTCAAGGGTATTTGGTGCAGGATCAGGGTGTATTGCTAGACTTACTGATCAAGATGAGAAAAGCCGCCAGCCAAAGGTAAAGGGACCTTTCCGTGCTCTTAAACTTGCTTGGAAGTTTAAAGAGATATCGAGGGTCTAGCCATTCTCTATCTGCCAGCGCAAATAGCTGCAAGACACTCAATTTCTGGCCTGGGTTTCGACGCTGGGTGTAGACAACCGCTCCACGGGCAAGGAGGCCAGAAACTATTGGGAGTCCAATAACACCTGAGAGCGCCGTCAGAGAGCTGAGGGTAACGCGCGATCTGTGCCAATTGTTCACGTCTCCAGGGGTTATCAATCCCGCCTGGTTGAAGTATGATTCCTTGCTGAAGGGCCTGACCATCAAAACACAGGTGAATATCCACGGTAGGACGAGAACTAGGAGATAGAAGACAAATATCCATAGTGAGCGTTTATAGTAGCGAATGACTTGCTTGTCTTTTGCTAAGCTTGAAGATTGCCGTGGTCGATGAAGCTCACCATCTGGATCATTGGTGAGGGTAACCACCGACCTGAGTCCGAACTCTTGAGGACCCATAATGATTCAAGGGCATGCATAGGCAGCTGAGAAATAATGCTGAAGATCGACAGGATTGCGGCTCCTTTTTAGCTTGCACATATCGTGTGTGTCGAGCACTAAAAGCCAGGGGGTTTCTCGCCCGCTTGTCGCATTGCTATCATGAGCTTCGACTGCGGCAAAAGCGTCTTTAATAAGTATTTAGCCTTCTTGGCAATCCGCTTCTAATTAAACGCCGCTGTAGAATATCAGATGATGGTCAGTTGGCTGTTGGTTTTCGTCAGGGGTGTTTTATTTGAGCATACTTCCGAGGAAAATACTGTCTCTCAATTGGCTTGGAGTTTCTCATCAAGGCCTCATGGCCAGCCCAACGTATCTGGAAAAAAGGATAAAATTGGCCCTGGTTCTTTTGTTCTTGGCAAGTCAAATTGACACACGCTACACTGCGGCGTGGTTCTGATCAGCCAACGTTGAGTAAGGTTTCCATCGCTGGTAAGGGTTTGGGGCCTGGGCATGACCCAGCTCGCATATACAACTATCACAATTGTAAGCCTCGAGCAATGGCAAGTCCGAATTGGTTGGAAGCCAGGCCTGAGCTCTTGATTTTGGAGACTTCCGTTGGTTGGAGGGTGTCATGGGGCGGTCTTTATGATGTTGGTTTTGATTTTGATTCTCCGTTTCATATCTCATCGAGAACTGCTTCTCTATGGCTCTATCAAGGATTGAATATGGATGAGACCGAAAAGTGCGTATATGCTGCCGTCGAAAGGTAGGTGTCCTTGTTTATCATGCCAAGTCGCGATACGACACGAATCGCTCGCGAGAACGTGGGGGATAGGAAAGAAAAGCCTTTGTTGATAAAACACTTGGTGAGTATGTTACACTCATTATCTCCTACCAATACTCACAGTAAAGCAACAATCACGAGCTCTTCGACTTCCAATGTCAGTGAGGCTGGGATCTAGGTAGGCACGCAAGCGCCCCCTCGAAATTCATGCGACGGCGCAGAAATGAGGCAGATGGTAGTAAGTAACCAGATTACGTAATGCTACCGTGTAAAATATTCGAGTTTCGATCAGGGTGGTCGCTGTTGCCTTTTTAGTGTTAAAATGGATTTCAATGAGACGTCCATGTAAAGGAAAGGGTTTGCCACAACCGCCAATGGTAGCTAAGGTAGCTGACAGAGGAGATAGCCTGTAGGCAGCCGTGCAAACAGCAAACAATGACTCAAATTAAGGGAGAATTATACCTTAAAGCATACTGAATCCAATATTATAACAAAGCAAGGCTATTTACTCATCCAAGTTGCTCTAAAAAGCAACCTGTTTTGTCGGGATCAAGCAAGTGCAATTACATGGATATCACCTTGCCATTCTGCCTACCCTAAGGAGAGTTACCGTCTCAGTCTGGGCTCATCAAGAAATAGAGAATAGAGTCTATATACTTTGGTTATTTCTTGTAAACCTATTGAATCCAAAAACATACTGAAATCAAGTCATTTGAGGTTGTTGCTATTTCTTCCAAGCCATTTTTCGAAAGCACAGAATTCACATCGTGAAAGGACTCACATTGTCCACAGATTTCCATGGTTCTTTGAGGTAAGGTAGGTATGTTCTCATAGGCTCCTGTATCTCTTAGCCAGATATGTCAGGATTGGCACCAACAGAGACATAGTTTAGGAAGGCTTGATGCCCACCAGCTCAGCTTGGTACCTCTCTTCTCAAATCTACTTCGTCCGGTGTCAATCTATCCCGTTTCATAGCATCGACACCAACAACGGGGTAACATCTTTATCCAGGCCCCCAACTTCCAGTCTTTTATCGATTATAGAGGTCACAGTGGACGAGTGGTTCTGTGTGTAAGTCATCAACACCCAATTTCTATTTTTACCTCGATCTAAGAAACGGATCTAATCAGTAAGACAGACTCTACTGTTGGTGCACCAATCAGCATCTGACAACGTCAGTGGGCCACGCTGAAGTTAAACGAGCCTGGGCTACGGGGTAAGGTACGGGATACGCTACACCCGTTTCGTGTCTAGTTCCAACGCTGATCAACGACACGACACAAACCCAACCCCCATAATTCAACGTCAGTGCTAGCAATTCGACCTCAGCGACGCTTCAATGTGCCGCCAACACTCGAGGTCACGATGCCTTCGCTAGGCTCAGCCCTCGTACGATCTCTGGCACTCATCGCGGCCTGGACACAAGCCCACACCGAGGCCCAATCCCACGACCCCAGCGTCATCCCTGACCCAATCGACTCGACCTGCGATGCCCGAACCATCAACTACATCACCCACACGCTGCCCCAAGCTTGCCTCACAAGCTCCTGGACGAGCACTTCTGTGAGCGCTACCCCTTCAGATGCCAACTCGACTTCCGACGCCTCCCCCGACTCGAAACAAAGCGATGCACCACCCCCGAACACACAATCCGAGTCCCCTTCCCAATCCCAATCCCAGCCCCAACAGTCAGCGTCCACCGCCACTCCCGCCAAAGACGAGTCGGAAGCTGCCGCTGCAGATGGAGATGGAGATGGAGATGCAAAGCCTTTCATGTCCTTCGAGGACTGGAAGGCCATGATGTTGAAACAGACAGGGCAGGACCCTCAAAACCTACACAGGAACGCCAAGCCCCGCGACAGGACACCCCCGGATATGGGCTACGGTGGCCTCGGCGAGGAAGACGAGATAAACCTGAACTTTGGCAGCTACATGGATGGCACAGAGGAGCAACATGAGCGCCCTTCAGACCTCCAAGAAGCCAAGAACGAGGGTTCAGGAAAGGATGGCCGTGGTGTTGCAATCCATAGAAACAAAGATGCCGGAAAGACTTGCAAGGAACGATTCTCATACTCGTCCTTTGATGCCGGCGCTACCATCCTCAAGACGAGCCCCGGCGCAAGGAATGCAAAGGCAATTCTCGTCGAGAACAAAGACTCTTACCTACTCTTCGAGTGTAGTGCCAAGGAGAAGTGGTTTATTGTCGAACTGAGCGATGATGTCTACATCGATACCGTCGTCCTCGCCAACTTCGAGTTCTTTTCTAGTATGATCCAAACTTTTACTGTCAGCGTTAGTGACCGGTACCCAGTCAAGAGGGACGAGTGGAAACAGATCGGCGTCTTCCAGGCAGAGAACTCACGAGCTATTCAGCCATTTTTGGTCGAGAATGCTCGGATCTTCTCCAAGTACGTCCGCATCGACTATCTCACCCATTACGGGAAACAGTACTACTGCCCCGTTTCATTACTTCGAATCCATGGCTCGCGCTTCTTCGCTGCATTCAACGAAGACCGTAACGATGATACGAATGAGGCCGAGGAGGCCAAAGTGACTCCTCAAGCTCTCCCTTCAGGAGAAGAGCCGACGAAGCCCCAAGTACCCGAGAGTCCTTCCGAGCCTGCCAAGCCGAGTTCGATGGGATTAATGCCATTCTGTGAAGTCAACACCGCTTCGCAACTACTTTTTGAGCCATTGTTCTGCTCTGCCTCGCTCAATCAAACCACACAACCAGTGTCAAACCCCAGCAGCTCTGCTGAAGTCACCAGCGCTGCACCCACAACCAACTCCCCTGACGAGAGAGCACAGAAGGGGACGTCAACACCACACACTCCCCGATCTGAGCATCCTGCAAGTGAAGAGCCCACGGCCTCATCATCTTCCACCACTGCATCTCCACGCGCCACGCCCGCTGTGTCCCCAATCAGCCCATCCTCCATCTCATCCTCCAACGTCGAATCCCCGTCAAACTCCACCACTTCAGCAGCAGGCACAAAGACGACCGCGACACCATCTTCCTCAGCGTCATCATCTACTCAGAAGCCCTCCCCTGCCAATGCTGTTAATGCCAAGAAGGGCTCCACGGGAACGGCCTCTGGCTCACCGGCCTCGCCCACCGTGCAGGAAGGATTTTTCAAGTCCATCTCCAAGCGCCTTACAATCGTTGAAACCAATCTCACACTCTCCCTCAAGTACGTCGAGGACCAAGCTCGCCACATGTCCGAGACTCTGCACCGCACAGAGCAGAAGCAACTTTCAAAAACGACACTGTTCCTCGAGAACCTCAACAAGACCGTTCTCGCCGAGCTGCGCTCCGTTCGTGAGCAGTACGACCAGATCTGGCAATCAACGGTCCTGGCTCTGGAGAGTCAGCGTGAGCAGTCCAACCGAGAGATAGTTGCTCTCAGCGCTCGTCTCAACCTCCTGGCCGATGAGGTCGTCTTTCAGAAACGCATGGCCATAGTACAAGCCGTGTTACTCATGTCATGCCTGATCCTCGTCATCTTCTCCAGAGGCGTGCCACTACATCCCCTCGCACCCTTTTCGGATCAGGCTGGTCTCGCTTCTTACGGCGGTGCATCATCGGTGGCTCGCGTTCGAGCCGTGCATGGAGGTGCATACGATGGAGAAGATGTAGCGTTACTGGCAGCCCGTCAGAGAGGCCAATATGCTCCGACATCAAGAGACGAGGACGCTACTGAACTACACCGAGGGCCTTTTGCCGACGACATACAGCATGGTCGTGTTGAATGCGAGCAGCTTTCACCTCCTCCAACGCCAAGATCTTCTGGAGGCTTTTCCTCGTCGTCTGATCTATCACCCCCTTCCCACGACACAAAGCCGAATGTGTTACGTCGCTCTATCGCCCAACCAACCAATTCGCGAAAACCGTTGCCAGCTCTACCCGAGAATCCATCTTCTCCATGACTGTTGACAGTCAGCTACGTCTTAAATAGAATCAATAAATGAAAAGCGTCATAGAACTGCACTTGAACTCAAACATCCGTGTCTGGCGTGATCTGGCGTCTGCTTAGTGACTGTTGCTACAATGTTAACGTCACGAAGCACACCCCAAGGTTCTGGTGATGAAATCTATTCTGCGCTTGCCAAGTACTAGGTATCTACGTGCATCAAGATGCTGCCGGTTGCTGCTACTTAGGAGTAGAGTCCAATGGAGATTGTACCAAAGGAGATCCTGCAGAATAGTCAGACCATTCAAAGGTCTTCGAAAATTTAGTTACGGCCATGCCCGAGACCTCAAGATCTCAAAAGAGGATCAAAAGAGATCAATCACTCCAATGCTCAAAATGACTTTTGAAAAAAAAAAGGATCAAAAATCAAAGACAGCCTCCGGGTGATGTTGACGCCCCCTAGAAGCGGCCGGGACCGCGGTAAGGGATGACACCAGATCCGTAAGAAATCTCCTCCAGCTCAGCCAGACGAGTGCCGCGATCATATTGAGAGTGGCGGCGGCGCTGCTCATCGCGGAAGTATTGACCAGCAGTGGGGGTGAAGAGCCCTATATCAATAAGCGTTAGTGCCCTGTCATTGCGGTTGATTGTGAGGAGCTGCGTACCAACATGTTCGGCGTTCTCCACCGAGCGCTTCATCTTCGACTGGTTGTCGGGCCCGGGGAAAGGCTCCTCTTGGCCGACGAGGTTAGGATCATCACCGTGGATGGTGTAGAAAAGCTGCATCTGTTAGTTGATGAGGGTGAATAATGGGCCATGGATAACTGACCTTAGGACGGTAATGCTCGGCCTCGAGCATGACGGACGAGTTTCGGAACTTTTGTACCAAGCAGTCCTTTCCCTGGATAGCTTCTGTATGTCAGTGACTGAGGCACAAGAGGAGAGAAAGGAAAGCTTACTCGCATAGGAGATCTCAGCGACCTTGTCCGAGCGGAAGCAGTTCCAGCGTTTGTTGGCTCGTGCCTGGAAGAACTGCGCAGAAGTTAGCACGTCATCAAGATGGGAATACTCTCAACGGTGACTGACGTCGATGATGTACTCGGCTTTGACAAAGTTGATGAACGCATAGCCGACACTAGGGAATGTCAGTATTCGATTCAGGTATTGCTGGGGGTTTTACTTACTTGCAATCGTTGGCAAAGTCAATTCGCAAGTACATAAAGTCATAGCGTCCGAAGGAGGAAACATCGACGATCTTCTTCAAGAGCGGCTGGTCGACCTTGTTCGGAATATTCCGAAGCATTATCTATCGAGATGTCAGTGCTGATGGTGATGCAAGAGAGGTTGGTAGGACTTACCGTGGTACGTACATCACGCCCGGCGATGAGTTCACCAAGGTCGACGATGTTGTTCAACCCACGGGAGCCGCGACCATACCGGCCCGCACCTCGGCGCGGGTCGAACCTTCCAAAGCCGTTCGCGTTGCCAAATGCAACGAGGTTGTTAGTAGACGCTGGAGGTGGTCCGAACTGCTGCCCTGTGAAGGGCTGCTGCTGAACGGTTGGTAGAAATGGCATACTAGCCGCGCCAGCAGCCGCGAAGGGGTTTCCCTGCGGGGCGTTGAGAGCGAAGAAGCTCTGTGGGCGACCTCGGTCGACGCCACGGGACCCTTGCTGCACAGACATATTGCCCATGCTGGCAGCCAAGGCGTCCATCTCGAGCGCAGCGCCAACGTCATCTGGCTTAGACAGAGTGATGACAACACCCTGACCAGGTTAGAGAATACAGCTTAGGAGGACGGGACTGAAGACGGAGCTTATAGGGAGAGGAGAAGGGAAGATGTATGAGGAGGGATAAAGAGGAGGAGAATATGATGGAAAAAGACTCACGCCGGTGGTAATGCCGTTGCCGAAAGCCTTCAACGCGATGAAGGCGTCGGCAGCCTTGCAGAACTGGGCGACACCGCGGAAGGCTCCGTTAGGGAAGCTCAAATGTCTGATCAGCGCAAAAAGCTGACCGTAGACATTCAGGGCTCGCTGGGCGATCTCATCGACATGAGCGGGATCGATGATAGCGAAGTTGAGGACGTTGATCTCGATGCTGAGCTGTCTAAGCTCAGAGAATCGTACAAGGCCAAGGTCCAGCTATAGAATATAGTTAGTAAAAGAATGAAGAGATGAGATGAAGAGAGAAACTTACGCGCTCATGCCGGATCTTCACGTACGCAGTGAACCAGCCCTTGGGAGCCTTGCGGATAGCGTAGAAGGCCCAGGCGGCATCACGGAGGTCTTCGAAGACGACGTACACATGCCCTCCGGTAGTCTCCAGGTTGCGTCCGCCGTGAAACCTGACTCCCTTCTGGGTAAGCTCCTATAAACTCGTTAATACATTTTGCATTTCCCTCAATGACAAATAATACTTACGGTAATGAAGTTACCAAGATCGACAAGAGAGGGTGTAGGAGTGTCGCACACCTCGATCCGGTGAGAGATGTCCATATCCTGGCTCAGAGCGCCAGCGACAGTGGGACTACCTTCCGGGTAGAACACGAGTGCATTCTTTCCCTTGAAACTCTGACCGATGGGTTGGAATGAAGAAGCCGTAGCCGAAAGAGTGCTACCCTGAGCAAGGCCGCCATCAACGAAGGGGTCCTCAGAAGCTTGGCTCTGGCCAACATAGTTGTTGCCCTGGATGGAGGTACCCTGGGAGCTTTCGGCAGGAGAGAAGACAGTGATCTGGGTGTTTGGAGTACCCTGGATCGAGTCAGAAGCTCCCTCAGCAGGAGAAGACATGTTTGCGTAGACACGATGGCCCACGTGAGAAGACATGTTGTCGATGGAGGAAGACAAGATGCCACAACAAAATGATGAGTAGATGAAAGCTGAATTTTGACTTGTATACGTGCTTCACAAGAAGCTGAAAGAAAAGAAATGCGACCGAGATCAAAACCCAAAGATCCTATTCCACATCTAACTTGGGATAGAAGTCGGAATGATGTTGAGGTGGGTGAAGAAGAAAGGAAGAGAGGGAGGAGGGGAAGGAAAGTTGGGAGCGACTTGGGTAGGAAGGGAATGCGTGAGTGGGGCTGCCTCAGGGCAAGTTGAGAATCGGCAGGAATAATGGCAGGAGCAGACGGGTGGGTTGCAGGCCAAGTTGGAGGAGAAGCTAGCCTCAGGGGCCTAAGTTGCAGGGACGTAGTTGGCGAACTTATTGGTCGACAAAGACTCACGGGATAGAACCCACGTGTAATAGGGACATATAGACAGTGTATCTCCCCTAGTCAACTCATCCAGCCCCCTATTACGTCTGATATATATGCATCTTAGTCCCTGAATCTCAACGACCAGCGCGTCTCAACCTCTTGCTACCCCAGCAACGGCTTCTCCCCTCTCCTTGATTCACGAGGCCATTCCTGCATAGCTAATTTCTTTCTCCTTCTTTTAATTAATGTGTGTGCGAGTTGTGTGTTCGCTTGATCTCGTGAGGTCTCGTGATATCATGGTGTTAACGATGTTGAACTCCCAGGTTGATACCGGTGATCGGTCCTTGGACCTCCCTACCCCGCTCCTGACTCCGAAGCTTTGACTATCTACCTTGATGCATCTCCTGAGACTGTAACTCTCTATTGATCATGATGTTGCTGTGGTGTTGAGGCCTTTCGTGATGGTGATCCGTATATTGTATGTATATATGCTCGCTTGTGACTCCACGATGATACTTCCAACAGGCGTGCACTTTTGAAATAAACCATCCTCGCTCGTTCTCTTACCTCTATTGTATACTAAAAAGTGATATTTGCATTGTAGATACGTTGTTTTGGTGTCTCGGTTGTCGAGTGTCTGACGGTGCGAGCGAGGTTATTCACAACGCTGGGCCCCTGGGACTCGCTGCCAGAACTACCCCTCCACTAAGTCCATGCAACGTGTACGTCATTTGCAGTACAGGCCCCCTATAACATTCCATTTCGCCCTAATGAGAGTAAATTTGATGCTATTCCTGGACTGCGTTCTTTGTTGATATCAAAGTGTTTGCCCCAGTCTTTGGGTCATGGTCCTTGATTTCCTATATTCCTTTAATACTCACAACAGTCAACGGTACCTGACCTTGCCAAACAAGCCAAAAGATATCAGCACGCAGATTGTTGACTTTATTTTGCTTCGGTCTTTCTTTCGCATGATGGAATTCATGTTCGGTGGTGATCGTAGTGACTGGTGTCCCGATATTGGTGTATGTCGCATTTCAAGAGCCCTCTACAGAAGGCACAGTATCCCAGGTACACTCAAAACAGACCTTTCTTGTTTATTGATATATCTTATTCGCACTGACCATCTCAGGAGACGCAGGTAATCATAAGGATACATGTGAGACGGTACGAAAGACGACATCCAACGAAAGACCAAGCAGCAACCTCGGCGGCAGCGCCTCCTTGATCATATACAATTCATCAGCAGCGCCATCGCCAGTTCTAAACTATCCTTTCTCTCTGCCGCCAGAGGTATTGGATGATGTAGGAACAGGGGCTAATCTATCCAGGGGGGCGGTGCTCTTGGGCCAGAGGGCAGCTCAAGCCCTTCAGGAAGCAAAAGAGTGAAACAGGACGGTTCTATGCTTTTCTAATGGCATTTCTGTGATTAGAATATTATCAAGACAAAAGACCGCCAGGTGTTTGGTTCGTAAGTGTCTTGTTTATGTCAAGCGCCGGTATGGTTTATGAGAAGGCAAGTCCACGAAGACACGGGAGAAGGCATCATACTGACAGCTCGGCTTCCAGGTCTCCAGAGACATACAAGGATAGTCTTAGACCTCGGGGCTGCTTCCTTCCGCCGTTTCCCCTTCCCTTGCCCAGAGATCGATCACGACACTGCGACCAAACGACATGAAGAGCTGCGGCCAGATAGCCAGGGGGCTCAGCCTTCGACTCCTTGGCTTTAATGACACTTTACAAGCTCTTTGAAGCTTCTTCAGTCTGTAATTACTTGTCCTTCGCAGGCGAGTAAAGCGGGCTGGTCCTGGAGTGGCTGAAGGGTCGTTCAGGGGTAACGCGGAGTGCAGGAACCAACAGCCAGATCCTCTTCCACCACAATCAGCTACGCGCCTAATGGCTAAAGTTACGACTTACCATATGCTTCGACAGTAATCTACTGTATTGCAGAGTGGCCAGGTGCTCGCACTCAGGTGCTAGATTCAAAGGGGTAAGTTGGTGCTGCTCATAGATCCCACACTCCGAGGTCTGACCACGATCAAGGGCACCAATGACTGCAAGTAATCATCAAGGTATAAAAGATGGTGCTTCAAAGCCTAGAGCCAACTGATTTGTATACAGGATGCTGACTAGCGCTTGAAGTTGAGCTTTTGCTCAAAACTCATGGAATCTTCAAACGCGGCGCTTTTTTTTTCTGGAACTTCCTACGCAAATCACTGGTGATCAATCATAACCTCATTACAAATTACTATCTTCTTCTTAATTATTGTCAAGAAATATGCAGTGTGCTGATTTCTATCTTTAATTCCAGGTTTCTGTTCCGGCTTAGCCCCTGAGTCCACCAACCGCCACTCGCAAGACACGCCAAGTATCGCAGTCAACCCGAAAATAAGCTTCCCCCGGTCGCCGATGCTTACATGAATAACAAGGATGTCGGCGGTGGAATATCTCTGGAAATGGGGATGAGCGCTGCTCTTGAGTATAATGTCAAGTGGATGGTTCTTTAGTAGACCCAGTCACGCAGAAGTGCGCAGGACTCTGTTGACTTCACACGGCATACAGATGTTGGGACTTGGAAGCATACGAACTCTGATGTCTTAAATTTGAGAATTCGCGTTTCTGAGAAATTGTCACATTGCTGGAAATGTTGAAACAGCTGCTGAGAAAGAAGATGGGTTCGGAATCCAAGCATTCTCATATATTTTTATGCTGCCGTTTATGTTTCATCTCAAAGTTCCTGATTTGTCCAAGGCTGAGCGATAGCGTATATCCAACACCCCAGCTTGTCCTCCGATACAAAACCGACATTCAGGAGTAGTTAAAGACATTTATAGCATGACTTTGTGGTTGCAGACTTGAAATTGGCTAGCCCGTCTTCCCTCCACCATTCATCAGATACAGGATTGTAAGCAGTCACACGGAAGCTCATACTCGTCCATGGACTACTATTCCGATGGCAGAGCGAGCTTGTCACCACTGTATATGAAGTCGTTGACTTCGAGCATGATTAAAGCATCTCAGCATACAAAAGCATCACATTTATAATAGTTTGCGATAAAGGGATCAAAACTGTTCTCGTAGCCTTGGATATGTTCTTGGCACCTTCAATAGCGCGGTATATCATAAAATTTGACCATTCTAGCTACTCTAAGAATCAGGCCCCTCGGCATTGAGTGTCGTGTTTAGCATGCGAGTTTCAAAGGGTCGCTCTATGGAGTAACAGTTCATGAAGTGGGTCACTATCATCTTGCTATCTTGTCATCTTGGGTTGGGGGCATCTCACAATTTTCCAATGTAGTCAACGAGGTCATGAAATAGGCATTCCACAAACCTCCAAAGTATTTGGGGCAGGTTTGGATTGCGAAATAGATATGTTACTTGCAGTTGAGATACCAGAAGCTTGTCCTTGTTCCTTCAGCTATACACCATAGCTCTCACGGCTTTCTTTCATCCTGGCGACTATCTCGTTTATGCTTTGAAGTGCCGCGAGTTTGCTCCATGGAATGCCCACGATACATACTTGATCAGCTGCCCTGCGCCGTTACCGCGGATTATTCTTCATGTAGAGCTCTTTTTGGTTGAGGCCTCGGCGGATGACACCACCTTGCGTGACTTGGGGTTCAGGTATGCCTTGATCTGGTTCGGGTTAACTGCTCTACGACCTCTAGAGCCCATGACAGGCAGTCATTATCCACACTACGTAGGATAGAGAAGTAAAGAGGGTGTGATATTTAGTCGAGATAATAACTGACTACCATGGGTTCTCCATGTCGAAACGAAAATAATCGTTCGACTCGAACGTGTCCAGTGTCATTTGGTAAGGTAATCACATTCATGGACTCCACGATCTGGTCAGCGATGTCGAGAGTGGATCGTACTTATCTATCAGATAGAGTTTTGTTCCTCCCCATCTCACCGGAGCGCTCACGGCTTTCTTTGATTTTCGCAACCACTTTTTTAACATCCCTCTCCAAGTTAATACGACTGTTGTATCTAGTTGGGATAAGAATGGCCTGCTCTGGANNTCTAGGATGCTCCAGGCCGAAGCGCAGATAGTCATTGCTCTCGAACATGTCCGGGCTCGCAAGCCGATGGGGACCTTCTTGGCCTTTGAGGCAACACACTTGCTTTTTCAGGGGGGAAGACAAGGCCCTGTCACTACATAATTGACGTTAGCGAACTTCAGGATGAATACCAGGAGGCCTTTGCCGTACCGAGAATAGGGCCTGCCTAACGCCGAGGGCTGGCCGAAAGGTCTTGCAAGCGAAGCTTTCCTGGTAGTTAATCCAGGAGGGAAGCACTTATGGCACAGTGGGTGACTATGGTTGAGGGAGGTGGCGATGAACTCCGGGGTCGTTAAAGGTGAGGCATGTAGTGTATGGTTGTCTGCTTTTTCTGCACAGTATGTGTGTCTAGAGCTTGGACCCCAAGCACCAAGGCCTTGGGCATCTGGAAGCTTGGCTTGTCGGTTCATGTGCTGATCTGTTTCTGCGATATTGAAGCTTGGTCCAGCGCTGCGGCAGGTGTCAGTACCACCGACACAGCTCAGACTAAAATGAGACGGATACAAGATGAGCTCAAATCATCCGCGTTCATATTACATAAAAAGCCCTGTGGCGTAAAGTTTGACAGTTTCATGCAGGGGAGTTCAGGAATGCCGCCTTTTCGGAGTGTGTGATAGAGTGACGGGGGAGGGGGAGGGTCGAATTCAAGGGGGAATGATGAGATGATAGACCATGATCCGATGAAAGACTAAGAGTAAATATGGACTATTGAGCATAACGAGATTTTATGATGTTTTCTTGTAGCATGGCCGGTGTTTCTGATGGTATGGTCGAGGCAAAAGAAAAGGATTTCTAAGATGGCAGAGTGAAGTGGGGAGGTGAAGTATGCAAGCCCTGATTGCAACTCGACGATTTCTTGGGCAAGACCTTTTGTTGAGCAGTCACGAGCGGGTCTTTCAACATTGGTCGACTCAAAGATGAGCAGGAGCTGCAGCCATCCGGGCAGACTGCTCCAGGGCTGGCTGCATGAGGTACCTAAGGTATGGAGCGGATATTTGGATCCCCTGGGCTGTCCCTCCTGCGGGGCTACCTAACTCGCTTTTGTTACACGTAGCTGCCCACCATGGAACCAATGGTTACCCTTACGAGGCCCAGACGTATTTTCTAGGTACCTAGTAGGTACCTAGCCTTCCAAGGTTTGGTCTAAGTACCTTACCTGGCTACCAACATTACCTTAGCAGTCTGTGGCCAGCGAGTCTTTGTGAGATGTGGTCAGGCAATCACAGCAGTCAATTCAACAATTTCTTTGCTCAACCTTGCCACGCTCGCCTATTACTCGAACCGTACCTCCGGTGCTATCATATCTGTCACTTTTTAGATATCCTTTGCTTCGACTTTCATGGCTTCTAGTCGATGGAGCTCTCTCAGCCATACCCTTTCTTCCATGTTTGTCTTACGAGTTCAAGATCTTCATATGCCGCAAGCTCCAGTACGTTCTCTTCCGCTCCCCAATAGCCTTGGTCAAAGACCACTCCTCGTGGAAAGGCAACTCAAACGTTTGCTCTTGTTCTAACATCTCAGATAAATAGACGACAGAGCCTAGCCGAGATTATACCAGCCCCCCAGCTGGTTTGCAGCCAACTTCAACAAAACATCACAATCATACGCTACCCGCAGTCATCTTTCATGAATAAGGCAGTTCCTGTTTGGTTGTAGCCCCCTAGCAATATAAGCAGACTCCCGGTCTCATCCCAGAGAAACAAATAGCCACATGGAGCCTGGAGCTCGATGCATGACACACTTAACCATCATGTCCCACACAGGCTTGATTCTCTTGGCGCTTTACTTGTCTCCGAACTCAACGTCTACGAAGTTCCCGTACCTTCAATATTGGGACCCAGCTTCGGCGTCAGAGCATGCCGCAGGTGTCTAGGTGTAACAAGCTCTCGCGCACTCGAAGCCAAACCGCACTCCTTGACACGACTCAAGGCTTCTCAAGGTATATTGGTCACTCTTCTTATCCTCTTCATATTCTCCAGTCGTAACTAATAACTCGAGTCACTAGATGTGTCCAGCGGTGTTTCAAGACGCCTCAACAGTCTCCCCTGGGCTCAGAAGTTCTCAGATGCTATTCGATTTCCGACTATAGTTCTACCCCGGATAGTACTTCATCTTTCAGGTTCTTGATACCATAGCTCATTGCGTCTACTTTCCTGGGACTTGTGATGGCGTCAGTCATGGCCATTGACCGATCCTTGTAATATGCTGCCAGTTATCCGGGAGCTTTTCAACCTGGTCAGTCCTCCATCTTGTGTTTGACGGCCACTTGCCGAGCATTCACTACTGCATTGCCTTGCAACTCATGGGCCTTGATCTTCTAGCACAGCACACCCTTGAAGGAGGCTGCAGTCGTGTCATGGCTTCTATCACGGGGTCTCAAGCGCTGCCATTGACCAAGCATCATGCACATCACTTACTGGCACTGTGAGTTCCCGTCTATGACCTCTTGTCTGCCAATGTCAAGCTCTGACTAATGTAGAGTGAGTAAAGACTACCAGACTACCTCAGGGGCAAGATACAAGACTTGGCAACCGATTACCACGTCCCCTCGCCATAGCTTCCTCCACGCTACCTCTGTTTCTCATACAGAGAGAACTAAGAAAAGCTCGCCTAGTGACTTCCACCACCGTATTGGCTGTCCAGGCTCCATCTTGAACAAGAGCCATCACATGGTACTGCAAACATTGTATCTTCTCAGTCATGAGAGCTAGTGGAATTGCATCAACATTGTTCTAATTATCTTGGAGTTTCACATGATGAAACTTCCTGCAGAGCTTCTCTAACTTGGGTTACCTAGTTTAAGCAACTGTATGGATTTAATATGGGCTTCTCCAATTGGGCACTACCACAGTCATTCTGTTTCAACAGGCTTGATACTTCGCCATCGATCAGCAATTGAAGAAGTTCTCGGCTAGATGCTCCAAAGGTACGTCCAAAACCCTGTTCACCACTCTGTTGCGTATATTGCTGATGCCCTTGAGATACCTCACGAGTTCCGCCCTGGTCACCATGGTGCACCTTCCCTCAACTTCTCGGCTCCAATACTTCCATCGTCCAACTCCGTTTCATCGATTTATACGCCCCAGGCCGGTTCCGATACTCGCGTCCCTTCAGGTGTTATTCTGACACCAGTCGAACGACCCCTTTGTAATTACTCAGTGGTTATGACTGGACAGGGACGCCTTGTCTACTCATAATTGGATCCCTCGGTACAACATAAGTGTTGGACGCATTGGTGGTCAACTTTACTGCGATCAAAGACTTGGCATCTCCTGGGGTCTTCAATTGTTGCTGCATCATGACCATCTCCTGACATGGCGATGGCGGTGGCCGCCAGGACCTCGAGTCTCACGAAGCCGAAGTTCACTGGATGGATAGCAAGACTCGCGCTCCGTTTCCCAATCACAAGAGCATCAAAAAGAAAGTTATGTGTTCTAATTCCTTGTGCCATAACGCCAGCGAGTTACCAACTCTTCTGGACAGGGCAGACTTCAGTTGAGCCCAGGTTATCCGGCCGCAACTCACACCCATAATAGCTAGACATGATCTATCATCCCCTCGTGGAGCAAGGAAACACCTTACCTTGATTTAAGGTATGAAAATGAACTCAGCAAAGAGTCCCCTAAGTGAAGGCTAAATTTGGCTAAATATTTTCATCGCTTAGTGTCAATGTCCTGAGTTTTCTTCGCCTCCCCTAGCATCCCTCTATTACATGAACGACGACTTGGTGCTCAGCTCGGCCCCAGAGGAAGCACCCTGCTGGTGAAGCAAGTTTGGTCTTCCCGTCATATGTCACTTCAATCGAGCACCAGTCAGTCACTTGCTCGTATGGCAGTTCCACCTAATATTTGACTACTTTCTAGCTTTGTCGAGGTGCCTCGTACTAGTTGGGTAAGGGCTGAGTTCTGGAAAGCCAACCCCGGTTCCAAGATTATGGTACCCCCAAACCCAAACTCCTTTCGTAATTCGATATCTGAGTGTTTTCAAGTCGAATGAAATTTAAAGTCCTTCTCGGCAGCCGCTCGGATAACGTGTTTGAGCGGGAATCTCTTCAACGCTGTGCAGGATTTTTCTTGTTCCGTTTCCTCCCTTATCCCTCGCCATCTTCTGCCATTAACATTATTTCTGAAAATGTTTGGGCCGCATCTCACGTACAAACTCTCCTCGCCCTGAACACTCGCCTCGAACGATCGAAGCGGTCAATGGCTGCGAGTCTTGGCCAAGGCTTGTGTGGAACGCTCACGGTCTTTCCTCCATGTTTCATTTTGCCATTCACCAGGGATCTTTCTGGTTAATTGAGTGCTGGTATAGAATCTCGATTCGGATTACGGCCCCTTGTCATGGGGATCGAATGAGCAAAGCGATACGGAAGGCCTAGCATCGATATGTATACTCAGAAACAGACGTTTGGTTCTTGACTTCGTCACAATGGCGGCTTTAAGTTAATGCATCTTTCGATCTGTATGACTGAGGCACCAGGGGCCTTTGGCTGCTCTGTGTAAGTCTCCGACATCATCTTCTGATCAAGAGCAGATTTAGCAGCCGACTATGGCCATGTTAATGACTACCTACCACCAGGTCTCACTTCACCTTCCTAGCATCATAACTTGCCAATACACGCGAATACCGTCTGCGCTTTCAGGTTCCTGGCATGGGATCTGGTGCATCGGTGGCGATGGGACAATACCCTCCAGGTTGCGATACTGGACCATCAAGTTCCCTAGGCCGACCTGCCAAAACACGGACAGCTGATCTCCGGTATTCCCAGGTCAGTTTTCCTGCCATGCACATACTGAAATCATATTGTCACGACCTTTCAGCCGTCTCCTCTTGAGTTCAGTTCAAGTCGCTCCCCTATTGTTGCGACATGACTTCTATGGCAGAGGTCGCTCGATGGCATGTTTCTTGGCGTACATTCCCAGCTTAGGGTATCCCAACGCATACTTGGAGACTTGTACTTTTTCGCCCTCGTTTTCGTTACAAAAATCGGCCGCGCCGTAGCGCGTATGACCAATTCACAAGCCGCTATCACCGTCACAAATCACTGTCCCGTTAGGACTGGAGACATGCAATCGCTCATTCCCACGGCGTGTACGGCGCAGAGCCAGCACTGACACAATACAGATGAGTAGCACAGGCGAAAGGGACTCCGTTAGGTCTCTTGAATAACAACTACTTCCCACACAAGGATAGATCTATCGTTTATAGCGGCTAGCGAAGTGTTAGTCTTACACCGATGCGACTCAAGTGCAGGTAGAAAGAGGGCTCAGTCGCCAGCTTTCCATATGAATATGACATACCTCAATATAGAAAATTGGTGCTTCTAAGTCATCGGGATGCTTCAGTACGGATAAGGCACCTTATCCTTCTCGAAACTCCGTTTGTGTCTTGCTGAAGGTTATGCTTTCTTTGCAGTCACATGTGATCAATTTCTCTTGTTTATGCTCTGGTAATACGATAATAGCAACTTTAACGTGCGAAACCCGAACTTTTAAGTAGACATGGCAAATAAGTTCGGCCATTGAACAACTTGCATACTTTGATGGAGAGTTTGTCTCTTACACTGCAGGCAAACACTTCATGAAATGGTTCTTACCCTAGACAGTCTCTCTCCCGAACTCTGTCAACGTTACGCTTCTCTCAAAAAATGAAAGCATTCTTTATTGTGATATAATACACGCTATTTTTAATTTTGACCTACTCATTTCAATTAAAATCCATTCAGCCGCATTTTTGGTGTTGGGTAGCCAAATTCTTGTCGTACTCTCCAAGAACATATCATTTAGTTAGTCAAGATGTATACAACAGCAATCACTTCTTTCACCAACCCTTATACATTATTCTCGGGAGCAACAACGGACCTTTAAAAATACATCAAAATTCTGTTCGTATCTTGATGAGTACACAACATGTCATTTCGATAATTATCTGCTTCTACATATCTGATCCCATGTAGTTCTGAGTGGAGTGTCAGCTTAAGTAAGCCCAATGGTGGCAGTGACAGTTGTTATCTTATCTTATCCTGAAGCCTAACGAAGCGTCACTTGTGTCTTAGTGGGAGGGAGCTTCAGGGCAGCTTGCGACACGCGACGACTAAGACGATACCCTCATCGCTAATAGCTTTAACCACACGAACCAAGGCTATAGGCATGCCGCGACGTCCGCCTGCTGTGGACGATTATGCGTCCGCTGTTCCGCATGTACAACTCCCGTTTCCCCACGATCGTAACAGAAACATGCGCTAACCTGCCACCTTTCCAGGTCATCCTCGCATCCTCTGATGCTGAGTTCCTCGACCAGTTGATACCTGTCCTTAAAGATGCCACACAGTCGAACCGAACACCTCTTTTGACTCAATGCCTAAGTCGATACTACGAAGAGCGGGAGGCTGAGATCGAGCGCATCGGTCTTACCAGGCATGAGGAGTTCCTCGATTCCATCAATCACCTTCAGACCGTCCGAGCAGAAACAGTGGCCCTAACGCAAGAGATCTTGAGCCTGAACGAGTCAATCGCTGAAAGCACGAAGAAGCTGGCTATACAAAAGGAAGCTCTGGTCAATACTTCTGCTGTAAGGCAAAACATCGCCGATGCGACCAGCGCCTTGAACGACTCCCTTACCATCCTCCGCGCCGTCAATAATGCCCACGAACTAGTCCGTCGCAAGAACTACTATGCCGCCCTCAAATCCCTCGACGATCTTCAAAATGAACATCTCGTGCCCATCATTCAAAATCGTTATTCTACACAGCATCGGCTGGCCGATGTCATCCAAAAATCTATACCCGCATCCCAGAAAGCGATCTCGGAAGCTGTTATGACAGACTTAAATACATGGCTATTTCGCATTCGAGAGACATCTCAGTTCTTGGGTGAGGTTGCATTCTACCATACTGAAATGAGGAGGACTCGACAAAAGAAGAGAATAGAAGAGGATCCATTCTTGGCCAATTTTAAGCTGAACTCTGCGATTGAGCTTGTCAGCGATGAGAACGAAGACTTTGATGTGTTGAATAACGAGGAGTTACAAGTAGACTTCACTCCTTTACTCGAAGCGCTTCATATTCATGAGGCCCTGGGCCAGCTCGAGAAGTTCAGATCAGAATACGGGACGACTCGACGTCAACAAAAGGACCTATTACTCCCTGGTTTTATTGAACTCTTGGCGGAGGATGAGCAATCTTTGAGTAGTTTGCTGGAAGGAATAGCAGGATTCGCCATAGTCGAAAAAGCGACCATGCAAAGGGTTCCGCATTTGCGCTCAGCAAACGATGTGAGTTTAGACAGCCTTGAAGGTGGTTGCTTGAACTAACATGGCGCAAAGGTTGAAGAACTGTGGGAATCTATGTGCACTGCTGTGATAAACCTCACCTCGAAAGCTTTAAGTGATATCGAGAATGCCGAGGCCTTGATCAAGATCAAGACCATCATTGCCCTTTTCATTCAAACGATGGAGGTACGACAGACAATCTTGATGCTCGGCGAGCACCGCAATTCATCACGGCCTTGCTAACGTACTCAGGGCTGGGGTTATCCAGTAGCAATGCTGGATAATTTTCTTCTGAAGCTGTTTGACAAGTATGCCGAGCTCTTGAAGAATCGTTTTAGCGTAGACTTCCAGGAGGTGAGTGTTGCACAAACCCTATCGTTGCTATTTGCTAACAAGCCACCAGATAGTGTCCACGGATGACTACATGCCAATGGCCATCAATACACCAGAAGAGTACGAAAAGGTTGTTAATGTCAGTTGGTTCACCCAAGAGAAGCCAGCAGATCAACTCACGTAAGTTCTCTCATCCTGACTCCAACCAACCCCTGCTAACAAAACAGGTACCCATGCGTACTCCCCTTCTCACAGATGTATCCTTTATGTTGTATAGACATCCGGAACTTCCTGAATCAGTTCTACTTCTTTTCGGATGACCACTTCCAACATCCCAATGTCATTGATGAAACGCTCAAAAAGGTACGACACCCATTCCCATGGCAAGTTTGATTGCTCATATCTTCGATAGTCGCTTGACGAACTTCTTACAGAAAAGGTCTGTAAGTCGTTAGTAGAGCGTCTGAGCTCTCAATACCTGGGCCAGATCGTCCAAATTCTCATTAACCTGGAGCACTTTGAGATTGCCTGTCAAGAGCTCGAGCAATTACTCATTCGTGCACGCTCATCAACTTCAGCCGGCGGCCCAGTCAAGCTCAAAGCCACCGACTCGTTCCGCAACAACAAGAAGACGGCGGAGAAGCGGATCTTTGAGCTTGTCAATTCCAAGATCGATGATCTAATTGAAACAGCCGAATATGAATGGTACGTTCTTGAGCTGATCCTTTGCGGCAGGTCTGACTAGTCTTAGGACCGCATCGACTGTGGAAAAGGAACCCAGCAACTATATGCAAACTTTGACGCGGTACCTGTCCAACATTATGAACTCAACTCTCCTTGGTCTGCCTCGAGAGATCAAGGAACTTATTTACTTTGACGCTCTGAGCCACACCGCTGAAAAGATTCTCGTATGTACTCCTGCTCCTGCAAGTATGCACCTGCTGACCACTCCAGGCCCTCCCCCTTTCTCCTGACGTGAAGCACATCAACCCCAACGGCGTAGCCGCTCTTGCACAAGACGTAGATTATCTTGTCCAGTTCGTCAGCAGCCTGGAGAACGGTCAGATGCTTCGAGAGAACTTGGATGAGCTGGCACAGACCATTGCTCTCCTCCAGACGGATAACCAGGATGAGTTCTTTGACATTTCTACGCGCAACAAGAAATACGGACGTGTAGATGCCCTCAACGGACCGATGTTACTGGAGAAGTATGCCTAATCAGATTGCAATCAGTCTTTAATGTTGCTAACGAACTGCAGGTTGACGCCTATTACCGCGAGCCCCGTTAGAAGCGCGCCGCTGGCCAACTTTTCCTCACGATTTGGTATTAACCGGACATGATGTGGTGCTGCGACGATAGTGAGACCATTGGGTGCTCTTGGGAACGGGGAATGATAATAGCCAGAGCAATAAGAAACGACGAACTGTGTCCCTCAGAAGAGAAGATCGAAGGCTACTGATGGATCTACAGACCCAACCGATCACACCAAGATCGTTATGATGTTAATATGAAGATCATTTGGTGTAGATTCATCTTTCCATATTATGATGTGTATTTGCAGGATAAGCAATGTCCCCAAACTCTCATGCCCAAGGTATCTTCATGTGCTCATTTTGGTCTAACCATCCTAGCTAGTGCTTGATCTAAACTGTCCTTCTATTGACTTATTTTATGAAACTCCTGTTTTGTTCATGAGGCGTAAGCAAAATTCGAGCCTCGCGCCGACTGCCAAAAGTCTCTGACAACCTGATTTGTGGCCTTGGCTCCCCTGAGACTGTGACATGGTCAGTACTGTATAAAGGATTGGCATGGAGTTTAGGTGGCAATTGTGGAGGTCATTTCAATGCAGGACGTTTGGAAGGAAAAGACGGATGCTGTACCTAATAATCTTCTTCAGGAACATCGATTTCTCCTGAGGAGTAACCTTTGTGCTGGGGAAGGTCTCATGTGTGAGACCAGCCTCAAGCCAGCTCTTGGCCATGGGGTACCGATATACCAGCTTCTTGAGAGGCTCACTCAACTTATCAAGCTCACTTCTGGAAGCATTACCCCCAAGGTTCCTGGCAAGAGTACGCGAGAGCAAAGGCCCCAGCATCTGCATAGCCTGCTGGGCAACATCATTGAGTTCCTGAGACTCATACTTGATGCTGACAAAGGTAGCCTGTTTATCCGGTGTTAGCTTTGGTGACGGCGCCCAACTGTCTGTCAACGGCCGATCTTACCCAGAACTCTGCTGCGCTTGCTTTCGGGAGTGGCTCCTTTCCGTCCAGTACCTGAAGGGTGAAGAGAAAGAAGAATTCAGCAGCATCGGAAGGCTGGAGACGAAGTAAAGTAATGGGGCGCTTGTTCAAAAGGCGTGTTACAAAGTCAATGCCGTTTTGTGTAAGCTCGGTGTCTACCTCATAGTCTATTGTGAAAGTTGATGGTTAGGTACCTAAAGTAACTGGGTGTTGGTGGCAGAACTTACTAGGCAGCTGTTTAAGCAATCCAATTACCCAGAGGAGTACAGAGTTTAACATGTCTTGCTGATTGTCAAGTCCATCATGTTCAAGGGAGCTGACGAAGGAGCAAGCAGTCTTGACGAGCAGGCCAACTCTTGGTGTCTCAAGGTTCTGGTTCGTCAAATACTGTGCAACACTATGTGGTGGCAGTACAAAGGGACCAGGTTCGGATTCGGAGAACCCACTACGTAGGACACTGCAGATGAGCTCAACAACCTCCCCGCTGGTGTTGAAGGCCTCTTGAATCTGGCTGATCATCGACATGATGCTTCCTTGGAGCTGAGCAAGATGAGGATCTATGATTCGAGCGCTGGGCCTGCTACTCTCCAGGTCAACCGATAACTCGGCCGGAGCTTGGAGACCTTTCCCAATGCTGGCCAGACATCTCAGAGACTTCAGTGCCGTGTGAAGGGCAGGGCTCTCATCGGGGGCAGCATATGAGCAGGCATAAACAGCACAGCATGGCATAGGGCTGCTGTCGTAGGATCTTAGAAGGTTCAGAGAATGCTGGACATCAGTCTGAACAAACTCGAGAAGGCGGCCACACGCCGAATATTTCTGGTTTGAATCAGGCATCGCTTGAATGACTGATGCAATACCACCAACTACCTTCTCGCTAGCGCCGCAGTCAAGTCGTCTTCCGGATACTAGGCTCTGGTACTCGTTGAGAAAGCTGTTGGCTTCTGTATGAAGATATCCACGACAGGAACCACATAATCTGTGAATGGACTTTGCTGCGGCGTTGGCCATTGCATGTTCTCCAACCACGCCAAAGATGAAGTTGAGCACGGGGTGAAGCTCAGAAACATTGCGCTCGAAGTACTCCGTGTAACGGGCAATCAGAGAGACGCACGTTTGCTGAACCTTGGGAGGAATCTCGGACTGGCCTGAACGCAAGATAGCGAACAGAGATGACTTGAAAACCACGGACAGAGCATCATCACCTCTGTTGGTCTCACTGATACAATCGGCAAGTCCGCCCAGACAAAAGGCCGCTGCTTCGAGCTGAGGCCACGACGATTCAGACAAAGCTTTCAGAACGAGGTCCGCAAAGGTAGACACGAGCTGCGGTCCTACCAATGTAAATACGGACTGAAGAAGATCGACTACATCCTTTCTTGCGTCGTGGAAGCTTATCCGTTCGCTTGAGTCCCACGAGTGGAATTCCTCAGCAGGCGGGTATATGATTTTCTGCCACGCATTCGAAACAGCTTGCAGAAGATGGGAACGAGCTCGAGGAACCCAGGTGCCAGCTGACTCCTCGTCTGAATATGTCAGATCAGTCAAGGTCTCAGCATACGTCAGCCAGAACTCGAGAGCTGGGACAAAGATCTTGTCCTCCTCAACAACATAACCTCGAGCAGCGAGTAGACCGCATAGATTTGAGAGCAGTTTCTCACTCCTGCTGTCACCGCTTTGCATGAATCTCTCAATCTTGGCCTCTCCAAAGGCCAACAGGAGCAGGCCGTATTGTAGAGAGTCAAACTCAAAGTCTCCCTGCACTAGTTTCTCATAGCGACGCTGAGACCAGGGGGAGTCAAAGAGCTGAGCAAGGTTGTCAAAATGGGTATCGCTCAGAAACATCAGGCAGTTGGATAGCAGGTCGACCATTAGCTCGACTGACACGCTGTAAAGTTCATCGACTGTCAAGGAGGTGATTACTGCTGTGATCAAGGGTCCGATGGGTTCCGAGAGTCTTGTATCCTTGGAGGATGACTTTTGAGCGAACCATACCCACGACTGTATTTTCCGTCAGTGACCTTCGGGAGAGTTGAATGTGGGTGTTTACCTGTAAGCATCGAATTGCGTCTTCATGGGCTTCTTCCGTTGTCGTTTGAGGTGACATGCTACGACTCATCAAAGCCACTGCATCAGAGCTATTCTCCAAGATGGAACCATAAACACCGATACTTCCGTTATGTTAGCCCTGAACTGAAAAGTCGAGCATGAAGCGACGTGGTGGGTACATACTTTTGCACTGAGTTCAGGTTGATCTTGGCAACCTCATCGAAGACGTTGGTCAATACCCACAGAGCAGCCTGTGCTTGTGATGGTTCCATGCGCTCCATAAGCGAAACTGCATCGGGTCCTTGTCCTTCATCGAGGGCACTTGGTAGACACGACTGGCCTGAGACTAAGCAGAACACGAGATGGCGGATGAAACGACTCCATAGTTGGTGAAAGTTGATGTAAAAGGTCGCAAGGGCTGATGCGAGTTTCCGGGCAACCAACGGTGAACTTCGACTGCGCAGAGTATCCAGGTAACGATTAATCAACAACAGTAACAGCTCAGATGCATCTTCGGGTGAGAGGGATGAACTACAGAGAGGTTCAGTGAGAGGCCGGCCAGTAACAACAACAAAGACATAGATGAGTACCTCTCGTTATTGAGTTTGATGACGATGGTGAGTGCGCCAAAGAACTTGACCTGCTGGTCAGGCTTCTCCAATAGGATACGGGCAAGGCCCCAGGCTTCAGGAGTGCCTTGAAGACGAGATAAGGTTGCTTGGGTCTGAGCAATCACTTCGGGAGGATTCGGTTGGTACAGTGAGAGAATGAGCTACAGAGAGAGAAAAGTTAGTCAAGACGATGCGGTTTGCCGCGCTTCACGACAGCAGAAGCTTCTCCTTTATTGGTACAAGCATAGAAAAGAACAAGGTCGATTGTACATACTCTCTCAACTTCTGCTGGGTCTTCGGCCATCGTTGGAAGGATTGTGTAGGCCACTCAAGCATGCGATGCGATCACTGGGTTTCCAGAGGCATGCCCCGCCATAGAATCAAGGCTGGTGGGGGTTGAAAAACAACAGCCACAATGGCCATGAAAGGAAGCAAAGGTACAAACAATACCTTTGTCCTTAATTGTTAGGCCATTCATTACTACAGCATTCACTATAGCACACCTACGCATAAATGAATAGGGACATCACTCAGACAAGCATCAGTGGTTGACAATATTATTATTTAATTACGTTTACGACGTTGCGCTACAACGTTCTTGTAGAATGCCTTTTTTCCGCTGGTCTTTTGCTTCTGAATACCAGCGTACTTGTCGGTGAACTTGTGACTATCAAGATCCCGCGTGACCTCCTCGAGGAGAGTGTTCTTCCTCTCCTTGCGCGTCAGTCTCGCGCTGAAGAACTCAGTCGGTCCGGCGATGATCTCGCCGACCTGGGAGTATTCGGGAGCGCTCGCGCGGAGGTTCTTCTTCTGGTGCTTGGGGTCCAGGATGCCTCGCATGCGGAGGACTTGCCACTCTCGCTTGAACTCGGGGGTCATGTTCGTCTTGGGGAGATCGAACCACTCAGGGCCTGCGGTAGACTATTGCGAAACTTTTGTTAGCCATGTTTGTTCAACAGCGAGTTTCCTGTGCTGATGTGCTAAAATAAAAGTGTTTGCGCGAGGTAAGAGTCAGAGTAACTATGATATAAAGAGATCACGTTGTCATGGTCCTTTGATCCAAAACGGATACTGTCCCATGTCACAAAGGTTTGGGATAAATTTTCTTCATGCAAGTGGCAAACGGAATAGAGTTGTTGGAGGGAGTTTGTTTTCTTACCTTTTCCTTGGCCTTGAGTCCCAATTGCGGTTGAGGTGGTGCTCGAACAGTCAGGCCATCTTTCTTGCTGCTGCTGTTGGAGGAAGAGTTTTGCTGCTTGACCAGTTGTTTTGTTGTCGCGGCGTCGCCAGCGACTACAGCGTTTGAGGTTGTGGAAGAGACGATAGCAGATGCAGAAGCAGGGCCATCTTTCAGACGCTGCTCAGCCTTGCGCAGCAGCTCATCGACCTGATCATCTGAGATGTCTGTCATGGTCTGCTGTCGACCGAGAGGGAAAAGAAGAAGAGACGTGAAGGGAACGAGAAACGAGCGCGTAGAAATAGCTGAGAGATGGCAGAAAAAAATGGCAGTGGAGACAGATCAAGAGCCCCACTCTGGCCGCTTCCATTTGCTCTAGGTACGTACTGTTGATTGATGTAACAGGAAATAGGACCTTTATCCTAGGTACCTACATAAAATTTGTAGGTACATTAGGTACAGACTTGAGTAATTTTGCCAAAGCTTAGGGGACTCCTTATCGAGCTTATTTCAGCATCTTCTACAGTCTTATGCTTTCTTGCTCCTTGAGGGTTCGAGCTAGTACTCCGTAGTTGATAGGTTGCCGCTTGTAGAGTTCAAGGTTAGGTAGGCTTTAGGCTGTGATCACAGGTGATGCTCAGGACACGATATGTTTTTTTGCCAAACTAAGGTACCTACCTACCTTACCTTATATAAGCTTCTGCCCAATAGCTTTCACAAAGGGCAACATCACAAAAGTCAATCAATATCAGAGAAGATTTCTCTGCTTCAGTGGTGCAATTGCGACCTTGACCAAGCACTAAGTACCTACCTACCTACCTAGGTAGCCCGTATAAACACCGCCTCTACGGAGTAAGGTAGCGCCTGCAGGTCTACCCCACAGCAGCTGTGTCAGTCCCGTCAGCCTTCTTCCATCATCCCACCCAAAAGAGTATCATCCTCTACAACCAACCGCCACATTCAACCATGGAGAACAACCCAGCAGCAGCCCGCATGAGGCCTGTCTATGATGCCTCTCAAGGCGGGCATTATGGCGCCAGCGCTTTGGTAAATCAATCCCCCTTCCTTCTCATGATGTGACGCGATGCAATGCGACGCGACGCGATAGCTTCAACCTCTGTTTGACATGGCGCTAATCTCTTGTTCAGCTCGCGACCCAAGGCTTTGCCCCCAGTGAGCTCTATACTGGACCTTGGGCAAATGTAAGTCAAACCATTTCATATCATATCATGCCATTGTAGCGCTAAGGATTGCGCTGACCGAGTGCTACTCTTCCAGGCGCATCAAGGCCTCACCGGTCAGTACAAGGACATCTTGACCACATACTGGCAACACACCATTTCCCACCTCGAGAACGACAACCATGACTACAAGCTTCATCAGCTACCGCTCGCGCGCATCAAGAAAGTCATGAAGGCCGACCCCGAGGTCAAGATGATCTCCGCCGAGGCCCCCATCTTGTTCGCAAAGGGCTGCGAGATCTTCATCACAGAGTTGACCATGAGGGCCTGGATTCACGCCGAGGAGAACAAGCGCCGCACTCTTCAGCGTTCAGACATCGCGTCCGCTCTCGCCAAGTCCGACATGTTCGACTTTCTGATCGATATCGTCCCCCGCGAAGAAGCATCCAGCCACGCCAAGCGAACCCAGACCGCAGTTGCTCAACCGGCACCTGCTGGTCAGGCTCCAATGTCAGGACAGCACACGATGACCCAGGCACCCAACCAGGCCCATCCAATGGGTGGTGATTACATGGCTGGGCATGGCCTCGCTCCCGATCAAGACTACCGCAATCAGCCCAACATGTATCCCGACCAATCAGTGCCTAACCCCCAGGCCGCATACGGCCAGACCCAGCCTCCGACTATGAATCCGTACGGCAACATGGGCGACATGTATCCCTACTCAGCCATGCAGCCACAGCAGACAAACATGCCAAACGAAGAATTTGAGCAGTAGAATCCTCATCTTATGTGAGACAGGTGCTGAGTCCGCCCATCTCATCTCTATGGCTTGGTAAAAGAATGATGGAGTGAAGAGTTGGACGAACATCAGGATCGGTTACGGTATGGATATGGGTGTTTAAGGACTACGAACTTTATTCTTCTTAGCAACGATTCCCCAAGTATGATTTGATATGACATTGAATGCCCTTGTCCCCTTTCCCATCTCTGTGAAACTTTACGCAAGAGTTGTGGAAACCAACACCCGCCATTTCCTCATCGTAGTCTTCAGAAAAGCAGTTTCTAATGTACAAATGATTTACATGGAATTCTTTTATAGCCCAACAGCCTCTCGGACAACCTGCATGGTTTCCTCAGCACTCTTCCGTGCCTTTTCAGCACCAATTGCCTCGATCGAATCAAGGTACGTATCCCCCTTATCCAGCAGCTCGGTATACCGATCACGAATACCATCTAACCCACCAATGACAGCATCACTGACCATCTCCTTGAGCTGCTTGGGTGAAAGATCGCTATACTGCTCTCCAAGCTCTTGGGCCTTTCTCCCCTCTGGATCGAAAATGGCCATGATATCAAGCAGATTCGAGATTCCAGGTCGTTCTTCTCTGTTGTAACTTATCCCCGGGATGGAGTCTGTTGTTGCAGCTTTGATTTTGGCCTTGATCTCTTCAGGCGAGTCGATGATGCTGATTCGTGATTTCGGTGACTTGCTGGACTTTGACATTTTCTCTGTTGGGTTCTGGAGAGACATTACCCGTTGCACAGGAGCTGCACATAGCATGTTAGCCTGGGTCAGAGAATCGAAGGTGAGAGTCTGGGACTGACAGGTGGTAGTTTGGGGGGATACTAGATGGTTCCCATAAGTTGCGTTGAAGTTTGTGACACACTCCCGCGCAAACTCGAGATGCTGTCTCTGATCTTCACCAACGGGAACATGAGTTGCTCTGCAGATATGAGTGTCAGCCTATCCTGTGCTATGCTGGGAATGAGTACACCACGAACCTGTGCACAAGAATATCGGCGGCTTGAAGAACGGGATATGAAAACAGGCCGAGTTTAAGGTTGCTGGCTGCTTTATCGTTCATGTTCGACTTGTCACTAATGTTGAGTTTGCTCTGAATAAGAGTTAGCTTGAACGTTGACATCTTTGGGCATGGACACTGACCTTCCACTGTGTCATTCTCGATAAATATCCCACTGATGCTGTACAACTGAGAATCCACATGAGTTCTGAGTGAGCGGGCACCTTTCCTATCAGTAACGATATGGCGAGTTGGTGGTGTAAGATATCTCACAGAAGACTGATAGAACAAGGTCACCTTCTCAGGATCAATGCCAATTGCCAACAAGGCAGCAAATGCCTCCCTCTTGCTCTTCCTTAGCACATCCGCCGGCTGAGGTGTCGTTATAGCGTGGAGATCTACGATAGAGTAGATGAGCTTGTCTTCTTTATGCTTTTCTTGTAGCTTGACCCATTGCCGAAGTGCGCCGGCATAATTTCCGAGGTGAGGTATGCCCGTTGGCTGGATGCCCGAGAAAATCACTCGAGGTTTTGTGATTGCTGATTTGAACATGTTCGATATAACGCTCAATGAGAGCAATTCAGTCTGTGGGTCAAGAGAGTCTAAGTCAATGTTAAAGATTGAGACCGAAGTTGAGTCGTGAGTGGTTCGAGATTGTGTATGCATCTACCGGGGCGTCTTTCTTCGTGTTGTGAAAAAGCTCAAGATTGCCGGCAACTACCGAAATATGAAGGTGTGTGTAATTACTTATTTTACTGTTCCTGTCTAAGAATGTGATTGGGATTCTGGGATAATTATTTGCTGGTGTTGTGAAGTTATAGCCTCAACAAGTATATTACCAAATCTGATTTCTGGAAGCACCAGAATGACATCCCCGTGGGAAAGAGGAACAACGAACTTGATAAAGGCTTCACTCCTTCCGGCCGTAAAAGATTACTGTTGTCATTCCAAAACGTTGATTTTACAAAATTGGAGCCTTCTATGGGCTATTGTACACATGGAGTCCGCCTCCTGTCTATGCCAAACAGGCCAGCCACTTCTCAGGACCACAGGGCAAGAACTTCAAACTCATTCTCTATGTCTTCAACTCACTCTTACACGCTCGTCGTAGGAGGAACCCTCAGGCCAGCAGCCTCACGGAACCTCCTCTGGTTAAGTAACTCCTCAACCTTTTCCACCGTACCAATCGTCTTTGTCTGGCCAAGATGCGACCACTTGGCATCAATCTCACCCTTCTCCGCCTCCGGCAGTGCATCCATCTTCTTCCCAACGCTCAGCTCGCTAAACTCCCACATGTTGGCCTTCATTCCCACGCCGTAGAGCTGGTGCTTGCGCAGGTACGCCAGCCACAGCTGCACCGTCTCGGGGTTACCGTCGCGGATCTGGATAAGTCGTCGCAGCGTCTTTCGCTCAAAGTTCTCCTGCGACTTCTTGAAGATGAAGTTGTCTCGGGGGACGGTCCAGCGCTCTGTGATGCGGGGGAGAGGCACGGGGCCGTAGGCGGGCAGGCCGAGGTAGTAGGCGGCGCGGAGGGCAAAGTCGGAGAAGAATTCGAGGGGTTGGACGCTGTATGATCGGAGCTGGAGGTCGCACGAAGGGATGCCGTGCTCGGCCTCGCGCTTTAGAGGCTTGAGGTGTAGGGCCTGGAGGGAACGAGGATATCGGCGTTCAGGAGCCCTTTCTGTTTGAGATTCCTCTACTTTGTTTGGGACCAGATCTTCTGGTTTGGCCCTAAATCAGTCAATATTTATGGTCGTGTAATCGATCGTCGTAGCGAGTCGATATTCGGCGAGGAAAACGTACAGTGAGGCCTGTGTTCGGCGGGCAATCCATGACACCTCGGACTGGCAAAGATGTTAGATGAAGAGCCAATCGAGAGTGGTTTAGTCGTATATTCCATACCGAGAAAGCCCGCAAGGGTCTAATACTTTGGCGCATCATCTTGCCTGCCTGTCGCTGGGCGTCGATCGATAGCGATGATGCTCGAAAATTGGTTCGAGATGTGTACGGATGGAATATCAATTATCCCCAATCACATACAAAATCGTAGGATCCACACTCTAAGCGCGCGTATATACTTGTAAGCCTAACAAAAGAAATGCTTTTTAAGTAAACAGTTTAATTAAACATTTTAAATAGTTTAACTTGTATATTTCTTCTGAGTAGTTATTCATTCATCCGACCTGACTTCAGCGGCCAAGCATCAAAGTCTTTCTTATCTCATTCATGTAGACAGACATCCCCTATCAGCTTCAAGTATTTCCCTAATCCTTTACACATGACACATTCTGCTCTTTATATGCCGGAACGTATATTAACAGCACAGCTAAACAATAATTCATAGGCTTCTTTCACATGGGTAGCCTCATCACCTCCTCCTTGGTCCAGTATTTCCTCATATTATTCGCCCCCAATGTCTCAACCTCTTGGTCCAGATGCTTCCACAGCACCTCACCCCAAGTCTCCATCTTGGTCTTGAGCACACTGAGCTCAAACTCCTCGTCTCCTGTCCTGCACTTCTTGAGGTATTCCTCAAAGTGATCCAAACCCGCATGAATCTGCTTGTGCTGGCGGAGAAGTTCAGCGCGTCCTCCTCGGAACTCGGGCATCTTCTTGGCTAACACAGGGAAGATGTATGTCTCCTCGATATTGTGGTGCATGGTGAGATGTTCAGCGAATTGGAGGCCTTCCATGATGAACTGCTTTAGTGACATGCCTTGGGGTCGACGGTTGTTGGTGCAGGCATTCCATAGGAGGTTCCATGATCTTCGAAAGTTGTTGTGCTGTATTACATTAGATAAGAGACCTATATGATAGATGTGAAGATACACTTACAAAATATTCCATATGGTCGGCCGCTCGGTTATAGATCTTAAACTCATGGTCCGACAGCGGCGGTAACTCCTCCTCCTTCTTCGTCTCAACATTATCGACAGGCTTTGCCTCTTCTTGAGGCTTTGATTCAGACATGACTCTTTGTTGGTGATTACTTGAAAATGTGCAAAAAGAAGCAGTTGAGATACGAGATTTCTCGGATATAGCCACCCTAAAACGTAAAGAGGGTATCGAAAACGGTCCAAGTGGCAACGTCTGAGAATTGATCTTATTTGGAGGTTTAACGTTTTTACAGTGTTGCAGCCGCCAAACAGCTCTCATTATTGACAAAAAGTTACCAAAGAAAAGGAAACGGACAAGGACATGAAAGATCTCACTAAAATATGCAAAAACAGAAGAGTCTACCTCATGATGTCTCCAGATTGGGAACCCTTTGGACCACTCACAAGCCGCCCATATCCGCAATGGAAAAAGTCGACAAGATTGGAAATCGCTGACTGATGGACTCGGTCTTTGTCCGCGCGCCAACTTAGTCATCACGTCTGTCTCTCGTTGAATCGCGCGCTTCGCTCAACCTCGAAAGCCCGAAACTCCATGAAAGAGTCGTTGGCTTCGGAGGTGGAACTAGAATATTACATCCAAATACATCAAGATCTTGTCTCTATCTCTTTATGGTGGGTTCTAATGTGGAGTGAACGGGTTTGGTAGTCAAGACCTGGACATCATATCCTCACTATCCAGACGGAACTGCTGCTGGAATAACTTTCATCTCATGGATTCGTTCGCTACAGTAAAGACTTTTGATCTACTCTTCCTGTCGTCCCTCATCTCATCTCACATCATAGCACCAGCACCAGCACAAGCAATGTTGACGAGTTCTATGTATCCATATTCCGTTTCGACCTAGTGACACGTAGCGAGTGCTTCCGCATCTTCGCCCCTTTTCATTAAAAGAAACCATCCCATGCAAAATGCAAACGACTAAGACGCCTCATCTCGTTCATTCCCCAATTCTTAACCCCGGACAGCCGCTCCCAGCGCACCACCTGTGAACTGTGTTCCACCAGCTTGTCGCTGTGTGTTGCCACCTGCTCGCGCTCCTCCTCGGCCCTGTCCACCACCCCGTCTCTGTCCTCCTCGGCCTCGGCCTCCTTGTCTCTCGAATGCATTTGATGTTCCCTGTGTCTTTTGCTCCAAAGTTCGCTCGTTGCTCTCGATGAGCGCGCTGGCCTTGTCTGATAGGGCGAGAGCAAGCGATTGGAGACGGCTGAGCTCGACACCCTTGCGGAAGATGACGGTGGATGTGACTTGGTCCAGAGAGGCAGCGAGCTCCTCATGGCTGATCATCTTGCTGATCACTGCCGCAACCTTGGTCGAGTCAAGCTCGAACATGGCGCTGAGGGTCTCGATGGAGAGTGTGTCATAGAAGGGGGCATAGGTGAAAAGGTAGGTTCGCAGACCCTCCTCCTGGATCTGCTTGGAGAGCATGGTCTTGATCTCCTCAGCGCTGGGCATCAAGTCCCAGATCTTGATGCTGTGGATGAAGTCAATCGACTTCTTCCACTCACCAGCAGCCAAGGCCTTGGACGCTTGCATCACGTGGTCACGGGTGTTCTCAGGAGGTCCAGTGAAAATTTGTCGCTCATGGTACTCCAACATGCGGCGGTAGGTCTTGCTGATCACTCGCTTCTTGACATCAGGAGATGATCCAGTCTGGGCCAGCAGAGGAATCTCGAGGAGCATGCTGCATGTCAAGTACACACACTCGAGGAGCTCGAGGTTGATGTGCATGTGGAAGGGCAGTTGTCGTTGCTTCTCAAGGCGCTCCTGCTCAGGAGACACTTGGTTGTATCGCTGCATCATGACACCCTGAGCGAGCAGCTCCTTCTGGCGACCACTGCCGCAAATCTCCTGGAGAGTGTTCTGAGCCTCGTAAACGAGACCCTTGCGGAAAGCACAGAGACCAACTTGCACCAGAGTACGGTTGTAAAGGATTTGGCTCTGCACATCAAAGTTGGGGATGTTCTCTTGGAGATGGGACATCAACATCATATCACGAGCCTTGTAGTACTCGCCGTGGAGGGCGAGGAAGTAGACCTGGCACAACATAGCTCGGGCACGGATAATACCGTCACTGTTGCTGAATAGGTAGTTGCAGAGAACATTGACGAGGTTGCCAGCGTTCTGAGCTTGGTCACGGGGAGTGATGACAGACTCGACGGTCTCGCCAACAACCTTCCAGCAGTTCTCCTCGAAGGTCTTAACAACTTGGGCGGGCTGAAGAAATGTTAGTTACTGCGAAAACAGGTAGAAGCAAAGGCTGGGAAACTACCTTGAAGTAGACGTGTTCCAGACGGCGCATAACAATTCGGTTCACGCTATCTTGGGGGATCTCAAGAGAGTCATCCTTTCGGAGGTACTCGTAGTAGAGGAGGCCACGGAAGATGATGTTGTAGAGAGCACCCTCGTCTTGCAATCGCTCGATGTACTCGGAGGTGTGAGGGTCGATGCTCTGGAGGGAGCGGACGAGCTCGTCATCAAGACGCTCGATGTAAGAGACAATGCTGCCAGGGACCTTGATGTGCTTCTCACCCTCCTGCAGGGTAGGGGGCTTGTCATCGTCGTCCCACTCCTCAGCGTTCTCGACAACAACATAGTCGTGGTTGTCCTCGAGGACTTGGAGAAGGCTTGAGAGCTCCTTCTCGGCGGCCTTCCAGTGCTCGACAGACATGGCAGCAGCGCCGCCAGAGCCAACATCGAAGCGAGTAGAAACCAGGGTAAGGAGAACACGGATCTTTTGGTAGGGTGTGTTGGCGATCTCGTGGAGCTTCTCCATAGTCTTGATCTGCTCTGTTCGGTCGGTGTTCTTCTTTCCTCGGGACTCCATGATGGTTCGCAGGTGCTTGAAGATGCTCTCGGGGGTGTACTGGAGTGTGCGTCCACCCTTGCCAACAGTAGCGAAACCATCGTCGTCGCCCTCCTCAGTGGGAGCAGCGTCGACCTGGAGAGAAACCTTCTTGGGCTTAGGAGCAGGGGCAACGGGCTCGTTGTCCGAGGACTCCATGAAAGCATCCTTGTCCGCTCGGTAGGCATCGATCTGGGTCTGGTATTCCTTGTTGGTCTTCTTGACCTTTTGCTTGACGGCGTTGAGAGATCGGGCTTGGATGGCGTTCATCTTCTTGGGTGTAACCTTCTGCTTAGCAAGAGATTCATTCATAAAATCCTCTAGCTCGGCAAGGATACGGATGTAAGGCTTGGGGGGTCTGCTGCCGGGCAGCTTAGCGACCTGGCGGTTGAGCTTCTCATACTCTGAGCGTTTTTATTAGTATTTTCGACCAAAGAATTGACAAATTATTCGACAGTGTTTCTCGTACCGGCAGAGATGAGTGTCCAGTCGCCGTTCTTTTGACCGTTCTCGATTTGCTTGATGGAAGATTCTAACTCGTCCAGGCGCTTGTCCTTGGCGGACTTGACTTTGGCTCGTACTTCATCGTCGCTGTCTTCGCTATCGGAGGATGCGTCCTTCAAGAACTTGTTGATTCCTCGGCCGCCCTCGTCATCGCTGCTGGAGTCGTCGCTATCGGCCTCGGAAGAATCCTCCTGGGAGTCTTGCTGCTGCTCCTCCTCCTCCTCCTCGGAGTAGAGCTCCTCCTCGTCGCTGGAGCTGTCGCTGGAGCTGTCGTCGCCGCCGCGGAAAAATCGAGACATGCTGGGCAAATTATTTGACACTGAAACTTGTCTGTTGGGCTGGCCTGGCTCAAGTCAAGTCAGTGGGCGGGGTTGTTCCTTCCAAAAACAAAATTCATTCAGTGTGGGATGTTAGGGTGGGGCTGGGGCAACCGAGCTGATAGGCGCACAGCCACAGATTGGTTGTGAGTGGCTGAGATGACATGAGTCACAAGCTTCAAGGTGTGTTAGGCATGAGATCTGAGAACAAGGAGTTTAAAGGTACGGATACTAGGTAGGTATTGATCTTATTACTTGGTAGAAGGTTCGAATTTCGAGAGAATAGCAGCTACAGTGGTGAAGAGAGTTATGCGTAGCCAGCCGAAAGTCTGCAGCCTCTTCTGTGCCCTCCCGCCTCCATACATGGTAGAAATTACGTATTTGACAAACTTGACCATGGCATAACAAAATGCATCAGCATCAAAAGGCAGATGATAGATCAACAAGGGCTTGACAAGGCTGTTTAAATTCAAATGATCAATTTATCCTTATCATAATGTTGTCATATAAAGATGCTTCTTGAGTCTCGGAATACAACGGCGGTAAAAGAGTCTTATCCGTCGTTGAGCCGGACCTTGCCCTCCTGGTTCTCTCGGTCTCCGGGCCGTAGAAGAATTTCGAGCTCCGGGAGGCAAGCGGAATCGGCTTGTGACATGGATTTCTCAGCATAACTAGATGCGCTACGTAATTCCACTTCCCTCCAACATCATCTTTACAACCTCAATTCCTTCAAATCGTTATTTTCATAATGGCTCGAATTCACTGCGCTAATGCGCAATCGACTGCCAATTCTTTTATTCAACTTGCACGACGAAGCTACACAACGACAGCCCAGACCTCAACGCCTCTCGAGTTCCTTATTCCACGATGCACTCCCCCATCTCGACTACGAACCCCTCAAATCACCATCACACAATCCAGAACATATTTTCACCCGGGACGATCTTTGGACTTCAAGTCAAGGGAAACAGCCACGAGGCAATTCTCGACTACTGCTATCCGAGAGACGACGCGGGCTATACTGAATCCCCAACAAGATGAGGATGGCAATGAGATGATGCTGGAGATAACTGAACGAGCTGCCAAGGTAATTGTAACAAGGAAATATCCTGTGGAGGCATTGCTGACTCTCAAAGCGTCTCAACAAAATTATGGAAAAGGACGGCAATCCGAATCTCGCCCTAAGAATTCAAGTCGAGAGTGGTGGTTGCCATGGCTTCCAATATCTCATGAGCCTCGTTACTTTGCCAGCCAAGGACGCCGCCGAGTGGTCATCCATCGTGAACGAGGACGATACGATTTTCCAGTACATCCCCGATGACGCAGATCCGGCCACAACCTCGGAAGAAGGCCCCAAGATCATTCTCGACGAGCCGTCTCTCGACCTTCTCAAGGGAAGCAAAGTCGACTTTACGATGGAGTTGATCGGCTCGCAGTTCAAGATCATTGATAACCCACTTGCTACTAGTAGCTGTGGTTGTGGCACAAGCTTTGATATCAAGATGTAGAATACCGGAATACCTACCTGATCTTTGGAGACTGAAGATTCAAGATCCATAGATTTAAAAGTGGTTCTCCACATATATAATTGGCATTATTAATACCCCTCACATGTATGGAGAGTATTCAGACGGCAAGTGAGAAAACTCTGCACAATTGCTTCACATCACAGGATATCACTGGTAGAATAATTTGAAAACTCGGGTGTCATTAATCACGGTATCAATTGCCATTTCCCCTTTTCATGATAAGAACGCCGAGCAGTCAAATGCAAATCTTTTTTGAATCCGTTAGGTCCTAACAACCGATCCCTTAAAACCCTTTTTGTTTAGAAGAACCAACGCTTAGTTCATCTGGCGGACGAGAGCGTTGATAGCCTCCTCGCGGTTGCCAAGGTCACCACCCTCAATGAAGTGCTTGAACTTGCGGGGGCGGAAGCCACCAGTGGGGTTGGAGAGCTTGAAGGGCCAGAGGAAGTTGGAGGCCTGCTTGAAGTTGGGGCCGACGGTGTAGATCTCGTGGATGAGATCCTCAACACAGACAATGCCGTACTTGCCGAGGTTCTCCTCAACGATGGCGTTGTCGGTGAGGGCAACACGCTGCTTGTTGACCTTTCCGTAACCGCGCTTGTAGACGAGCTCCTTGACGGTCTTCAGGTTGGGGTAACCGTAAGCGATCCAGGGCTCGACGACCTTGAGCATCTCCGTGATGGCCTTGGTGACCTTGACGAAGACACCGTTGTTGATCTGAAGGAGACGGAGGAGCTGGAGGATCTTGCGGGGCTTAGGGGGCATCTTGTTGATACCCTTGATGCGGACGACGAAGATCAGCTTAGCCTCGGCAGGGACGAAAGCAGAGTCCTCGGCCTTGGCGACGCGGTGAAGACGGATCTTCTCACGCTCAGCATCGCGGTACTCCTGGACGTACTTCTCAGCACGCTTGAAGATGACCTGGCGCTTCTCCTTGTTGGCCTATTTCAAACTGGTCAGTCCATGTCTTGCAAGTGGTTGAAGAAATGATTGGAATCAGTCAGGCAATGTCAGACCCGAAAGAAGGTTAACTATCAACAGCATCGACCGAAGTCTAGTTGATGAATGTATGTTTTCCATCATAGTGCCAGTGTAGAAAGAGGATAGTACTTACAGCCTTCTTCTTCTCAATGGCATCGGTGCGCTCAGCGCGGGCCTTCTCCTGAGACTTGCGCTTCTTGAGAAGGGTCTCGGGGACCAGGATCTGGTCGTTGGTAGGAACGCTATAGAATCAGATTAGCTCGCAGTCCACGATACCACAGGACGTGGTATGGAACAGAGCGCCGGTGCGAGAACTGTTGCAATGCAGCATTCTCTGCTTGGCTAACTCGAAAGATGTTTTTAATCGGTGAGCTGGAAGACCATGATACGAGTATCGAGGCGGTTTCCGTGACCGCTCATCCGACAACGCCTCAAACATAGAGTTCAAGAAAGATATTCGAAGAATTGGTTTGTGGTGCGTGTTTCAGCGACCGCGCGCAATTCGACGATAATGATTTTGGGAAAGAAGAGTATTTCATCTTCATCTCCAACACCCCAAGCAACATCTCTCAATGCCCAAACTGTGTTCCAAGCCTAGGACAATTGAGGGAGAAGCTCAAGAAAGATCGAGCTGGCGGTCAACGACTCTTTTCAGAGACGGTGACTTTCCAGCGAGAGGACCACGGCAATCCGCAAAGCAAAAGAAATCTCGAGAACCAGGGCATCTGCCCATATCGTCCACGTCCTCAGGGAGGATTCACATACGTAGCACCCATTTTGTCGGCGACGGCTGTTGGAGAGGTCGGTTAGTGGTTGTCGGTCGGAAGCGTGGGTTGCAGAAGGGGAACGCCCGCCTTTTTGCTAACAGAAATTTTCTGCCGAAATTTCCAGTGGATCCCCCTTAGGGTTTTGCAAACCCCAACTGTGCACGGACCATCACCCCTCGCACCATGGAATTTCTTGGGCGCAAACGCATCCAAATAACATTTGGAGATCCTCATTCTCAACCGCCAAGTGACGAAATACCCAGCAGTCGCCCATCCCTTCAAAATGGCTCCCAAGAAGACCACCACCCGCGCTCCCCAGGAGAACATCTCCCTCGGACCCTCCGTTCGCGATGGTATGCGACCACCCTTGGACGAATCTCGAGCAGATTGAGGAAGAGAGAGATGAGATCACGGACTAACGAAATTGTTTTAACAGGCGAGCTGGTCTTCGGCGTTGCCCGTATCTTCGCCTCCTTCAACGATACCTTCGTCCACGTCACCGATCTGAGGTTCGTCAGCCCGTGAAAAAGGAACATGGAAATTTGAAGGAGAAATTGCTGTGTTGTATGGTACAATGAGGCTAACTTGGGTGATTCCAGTGGCCGTGAGACCATCACCCGTGTTACTGGTGGTATGAAGGTCAAGGCCGACCGTGACGAGTCCTCCCCCTACGCTGCCATGTTGGCTGCCCAGGACGTCGCTGCCCGCTGCAAGGAGCTTGGCATCAACGCTCTTCACATCAAGATCCGTGCCACTGGTGGTAAGTTAAATTGGAATTGCCCCTCGCTCAGACCATTCATTCTAATTCACATGCAGGTAACGGTACCAAGACCCCCGGTCCCGGTGCCCAGTCCGCTCTCCGTGCCCTCGCCCGTGCTGGCATGAAGATCGGCCGAATTGAGGACGTTACCCCTACTCCCTCCGACTCTACCCGCAGAAAGGGTGGTCGCCGTGGTCGTCGTCTCTAAGCTACTCGCTCATGGGGTGGCTTGGATCCGACAGGAGATTCGCTATCTGGTTTCTCTGTGGCGTTGAGAATCACGAGGAGAACGGCTTTTTCGCCTGGTCTCCAGTCTACACTGCAGAACCTGGTCAGGTTATGGGTTAGGACGCAGTAGACAGTTATGAATTCGCCCGAAGAAGGCCTATGAATCATCCTCTTGTCAGATTTGTTCCATGATGTGATGCCTTGCAGCTGTACGGTTGACGATAACGACGATGTGAGATAAAAAGCACTTGTTTACATTTAAAAGCCGCTGTGTCTACTATATGTGATCTTGATGTCTCCTGAACTCCTCGCCAAATCATGCCCTGTTCATCCTTATTATTTTACACCTGGCTTGAGTGTCCAGATTCCTCTACCAGCACCTCCAGTTTTGTTTAATACTGCAACCTTGTCTAGAGCAGCTTTGAACTCGTCGCTCTGCTTCTTGCCTGGGCAGTAGGGGTTGAAGTGGTCTACCAGCATCTTGCTGGGGACTCGACCGTTGTGGCGGTTAATGAATGTTTTGATCATGGCCACAAAGTCTTTAGACTTTAGATTCTTGTCTGCACCAGGAGTTCCTGAACGAGAACTTCCCCCACTCCCTGTATCAAGACCTTGTCGGTCTGCCAAGTTACTCATGATGGCTGCTGAGCTCGGTCCTCCTCGGCGACGGTTAGCCCCAGGACGGCCAGCCTGCCCAACTTCACCAGTCCATGTAACAGTGCCTATGGGAACCCTTCGTGCCTCCGCGCCAGCTTGGCGGAGGTGTGCTGCAGCCTGACGGGCTACCATATTGGCTTCTTGTTGCAAAACAGACATGTCCGCCTTTGCTTTCTGGGGCCCGTTCACAATAGCCTCGTGGTCGTAGGCATTGTTGACTGATTTAGCAAAGATACCATCCAGCATGCGCTTCTCATCGTGGACAGACTTGTCTTCTCGAAAGTCTTCCATGGCAGCTACCAGGCTCATCTCTCGGAGCTCTTTGCTCTCCACATCTGTTCCACCTGCCACATTCTGAGCTGATTCTGACGTTTGCCCCTGTTCGCCATCTCCTGTAGGAAGTTCAACTTCGGCCTTCTTGAAGAGCTCGCTTCGATTGGCACTCGCGTCTTCCCCTGTGTTGTAACTGAAGAGATCGTAGAGGTCTGACAGATCATAACTGCTGCGCTGCTTTGGATCCTTCAGAACTTTGTTCGTCATGAACTGCTTGAAAATTTGGCGATGATATATCTTCTCTTCGATGGTCCCTTCTGTCATCAGTCTGTAGATTTTTACCGGCTTCTTCTGGCCGAGTCTCCATGCTCTTTCTCGAGCTTGGAGATCTGTTGAAGGGTTCCAGTCAGGGTCAAAGATGATGATGCGATCAGCACCAGTGAGATTTGTTCCCAATCCTCCGGTCCGAGTTGTCATGAGGAACACATGAATATCCGGGCTTTCATTAAATCTGTCGATCATTGGCTGGCGTTGCTCGACTGGTGTCTCTCCATCCATTCGCACGTAAGAGATTCCACATTCGCTGATACATTTCTCGATAATGTTCAACATCTGTTTACCTTGTGAGAAGAGGAGCGTCTTATGTCCATTAGGTATCATGACCTTTTGTAGTAGGTCCTTTGTGAGCTGCAATTTGGCAGATAGCTTGGGGTTCCCAAAATCGTAGCCAGCTTTCTTTACTAGAGTCTTGTCGAGCAGATCTGGGTGGTTACAGATCTTGCGCAATATGTCAATGCCGTAAAGTGATTGTCGCCTTCGATTCAAGATGGCCGAGACCTCATCCGATTTGATGAAAGTCTCATACGCCTTATGCTGGCCATCAGTCAATTTGCAAAACAACACTTGCTCTGTCTTTTCCGGGAGATCGGCTGCGACATCGACCTTCAAACGCTGAAGTAGATATTCTCCAATTGTTTCTTTCAATGCTTCTGCACATTTCTCTGCTGTCATGACCTGCAGATTAGATGCGTTGGCATAACCACCTTGACGAATCGGGATCTCGAATTGGGCTCTGAAATTGACGAGGGTTCCCAACCGCATAGGATAGATAAAATCGAAGAGTGACCACAGTTCGGTCAAGTTGTTCTGGACTGGTGTTCCCGAGAGGATAACACGGTTCGGTGTGCTGAGTTCTTTGCAAGTAACAGTAATTTCGGCATTTGGGTTGCGAATTTTGTGTCCTTCGTCCAAAACTGCATAGTCCCATTGAACTGGCAGCAAAGTCTCGGCGTATGTCTGAAGACCAGTGTACGTCGTTACCAATACATGTCCACTCTTGACGACTCCGTTGACGATTCTTTGAGCAGCCTTTTCTGACTTGGTGGCTAATGGCTGGTAATGATCCAGATCATACTCGTCTTCGAACTTGGGATTCATCATACCACTACCAGAAGCGTGCAAGATGGACACGCGAAGTGGTGGCCACCAGCGGTGAAATTCACTCACCCATTGTCGCAGAAGTGTGGCAGGCGCAACAACAATGACAGGACGGCGTAGCTTTTTGCTGTAGTGGAGAGCTGCGATGAAGGCAATAAGCTGTACAGTCTTTCCCAGACCCATCTCATCACCAATAATGCCCCCAACGTTCTGCTTATAAAGTTCAGCAAGCCATTGTACGCCTGTTTTTTGGTATCCAAAGAGCGACGGGTGAATATCTCCAGGCAGTTTCAGATCGTCACCAAAATTGTAGTCGGGAAAGTCAGGAGCCGGTTTGAACCATTCTTCTTCTTCTTCTTCGCTCTCTTCAGCATCACCAGACACGTCGACTGCTTGCTTCCGGGCCCTCCGTGCACGACTTCTTCGAGTCACCCAGTCGTTCAAACGGGCCTTGAAATGGGCTTCATTGCCATCGTCAATCTTACTAAGATCGATCTGCTCTTGATCGGCAGCCTTAGCCTTGGCTTTGTTCTGACGGCGTTGCTCTCTGATCAGATCATCCTCGTTCCCTTGCTTCCAGACATCATCATCGTGAGATTCAGAACCGGATGCTTCGGGTTCAAAATCCGCAGATGGACTACGCTCCTTTTGCATGCGACGTTTTTTCCTTGGCCTTAACGAGAACTCACTCTCAACAGCTGGTGCCGGTTGAGGGGTTTCGGGTTCCGAGTCAAGCTCGTCAGCAAACCCAGGTCTGCGAAGTCTTTGGTGCGAAGCAGGCCCTTCAAGCTCTCCTCCAAGCTGTTCAGCTGCTGCCTCTTCTTCTGCATCCAGAATCGTGTCGGCGAGTTGGCCTTGAATTCCTGCAGGTCGTGGTCCTCCAATCTTGGCAAATGGTGTAATCTTTCCGGTTCGAATCAGAAAGTCACGGTGGCTTTCACCAGGAAGCCTAGTAGATTTGGACTTGGTTGAGTCGTCCACAGAGCTTTCTTCATGACGCTTCTTTATTCGTGCCTGGAAATCAGATATGTCATTGCTCACTTGTCTGATTTCTTCATCGAGTTTTGCGATTTCCTTCTGGATGTTTCGAGTTTGGTAGACATTGCTGTGGGCAACTTTCTCTAGGCGCTTCTTCTCTTTGTCCAGTTGAAGCTGAAGCCGATGCTTGGTGGCTTCCAACTTTTCGATGCGGTTTTGATCCTTCTTGTCCTCAGCTTCGTTGAGTGCTGCATTGGCTTGGAGTGTGATGTCGCGTTCCAGATCATTCTGATCTCTTACGGTGCCAGTCAAATTGCGCAGAGCATCTTCCTCGTTGAGACCCTCGGTGTTGGGCAGCTCTTCTTTGACTTCTTCATCTTGAGATGCGCTTTGCTGCGCAGCGGCAACCATTCGATCAAGAAGTGCTGCTTTGTCGATCTCTCGATTATCTGAGGCCTCATCTTCAGATGACATGGTGAAAGACGTGCTGGTTGCAGAGTTCACAAAGGTGCGCTTCTTGTGCTCTCGGGTAAGGAGAAATCGAGCAGTCGACTCTGCGCTTTACAAAATGAGAAGATAAACGGTTGTCGTGATTTATCACTGATGAGTCCTCGTCCTCATGATTCAGTGAAAGCTTGAGATGGGTTGAAACTTGCGGGTAATGACAGGAGGTTGAAAACGTGCGTGAATGAGAATGCACAGAATTGGTTCGGATTACGTTGCACTTGATTAGGCGCTTCTAGCTTCGTTGAAAGACCTTGGCAGATCTGGGTATTTATCTGAGGCTGGAACCTTAGAGGAAAAAGTGAGGAAATAATAATACTAATCAGTTGCGAAAAGTCGAAGTCGCCTTTGCACGCAAATAATAGACTGTGATGACGTCGAAGAAGTGAAGATGAAAGACGAGTCTAGGCTGCAGGGCGTGCTAAAAGTGAGAGAAACGTGTGCTGATTGGTGCGCACAGGAATCCAGGCACCAAGCGGGTCTCTGTTAATTGGAAATCGACGTGCACCTCAACTGGCAATAACTTGGGACATCATTGGCAGAAAGACAGTCGAGTTTAGTTGCTTTAGAGTTTATGCTTACGTTGTATATCTTCTTTATTATATCCTTCATTCAGCTATGGTGCAACTGAGCCATAAGGTACCTAGTAGTCGGGCACTTGTTAAAGCTCAGCGTAGGTACCTAGGCATGAGCTGTTAACCACTTCACACGGCTTCAAGTGTGTTGAAAAGACACTTCGAACTGTAATTTGTTCTAAACTTATGGCAACATTATATCAGTCCTCATTATACTAAAGTAGTTTAATCTGTTATGTAAGGATCTCGAGGTTGAATTACTACAAATACTATATATATGTAGTTAGGTAGTCTGTTGTCTTGAAAATACAGTGCAATCACATCAAACCTTGTTGTCTACACTGTGAGACCAACTCCACCCGCCCCAGCATTGAGTTCAGATCACCACCTTCCTTATTTTCAACCACATCCACAATGAGTTGCATATAGTCGAACCATAACAAATCTCCATTTTCTGGGTTATCCCACTCTCCAAACTCAATAGAAGCTATGTCTTCACTATCGGTCCGATAAACCCCTCCCAATTGGGTCCCGTCTTCAGCTTCCCAATGACAGACAAGCCCAGCCCGTCTCCATCAGCAACATACGACACTTCTAGCGTCTCTGATCGACTGACGACGAGTCTATCGTTTCCTGCAAGTGCCGGCACTACCGGTCCTCGTATAATACAGTCAGACTTTCCAATCTATTAGGGTTCAAAATGCGGTCTATCTTGGTCAATTTTAATCAGTCTCACCGCCTCAAGCTTGCTACCCGTCCACGCCGGATTTGGCCTCTCGCTTCAGTCGCTTCAGTCAGAATGTATTCTCAGAGACCCTCATGGCTCGAAGTATGTTGTAATGACGTAAGGCCGACCCCTACGCTCTTTGCATGGAACTTGTCAAACCTTGCTTCTTACCATGATTCTGACCCTTCAACCTCGTCTGCTTCTGGTGATTCCGACCAGCGGATCTACGTCCTAGGAGTAGGTAACTTAGGCCGCCTCTTCGCAAGTTCACTGGCCCAAGCGCCTGACAGGCCCCCAATCACATTGGTTGTTCACAGAAAGGAGCTCCTGGAGCAATGGATCGAGAGTGATGGCATTGAAATTTTGCATCGGGACAAGCTGGAGAAGAACAAAGACTTCGATATTGAATGGTGGACGGAGAATGAGCCGGATTTCGGCCCAGTGCGAGAGGTCGCCGATGGCGAAAAGCTAAAGAACCTCATCGTCTTGACCAAGGCTTCAGCTGCCCTGCCACAGGTTGACCGAGTTCGAGGATACCTGGACCGAAACAGCACTGTGTTATTCGCTCAAAACGGAATGTCGAAATTGTGGCCTCCTCATGGATCCTTATACGTTTCCCATCGCTATCATAGTAGCCATGAGCCTAACTTTTTAGCTTGTGTTACAACCCATGGAGTGACATCCCAGGGAACATTCAGAAGCTTTCATGCCTCCCAAGCTGATGTTGTCGTCGGAGCGGTTCTCCCGAACTCCATTTCGCTTGGGAAGACAGCATACTTAGTCAAGCAGCTACTAGAAGCCCCTCACCTAGAGGCTAGGTCTGTGCCTAGAGAGGAGCTTTGGATTCTGCAATTGGAAAAGCTCGTCGTTAACGCGGTAATCAACCCTTTGACAGCTATTCTGGGTTGCAAAAATGGAGCTCTATTCACTGAATCAGATGGAGTTCTCGCACGAGTCATTGACCAGCTTCTAAGCGAAGCAAGTCAAGTGCTCCAACTTCTGGTGGCCCACGAGAGCAGCGCAGAAATCATTGGACGGCAGGAAGGACGTCTACCAGGCGAGCCTGAGACGGCCATCGATCTCTCCCCCAAGAGCCTGCAGGAAAGATTCTCACATCCTCAGCTGAAGGACATGATCTATCGAGTGGGTCACAAAGTTAGGGAGAACACAAGCTCCATGCTGCAAGACGTGCGTGCCGGCAGATCAACCGAGATCAGGGACTTCAACGGCTGGCTAGTTGAGATGGCAGCGTTCCTAGACCCGGGACTAGAGGTTACGGGCCACGGCACCTTGGTCGAGCTGGTGGAGGCTGGCAGAACCCTAGATGTGGATCAACTCGGAAGTTGCTTCAACGGTTCCGGGACAGATGCAGGAAAATGATGACAGAGTCATGGCTATTGGAGATCCGGGGACGTGCCCTGCCATCGGTTGTGGTCAATCAATCCAACTTCCCTCCGCACATTGGATGAGCATGGGCCATGAATGTTGTCCAAATAGGCACCTGGCAGATTTTGGCTGACCAGGGTTGTGATCGGCTCCGGGCCAACGTCTGCATCCTTGCAAGAGAAGCCAGCACGAGATAATGAATTAACAAGGCTCACATCCGCATTGGGGGATATGTCCTGTCGCATTTGACGAGGCGACTGGGAATTCCCGGAAGTGGCGTGTTTCGTTTCGTTTTGTTTGGCTGTGTTTGTTTCTTCCTCGGTCTCGATTGCCAGGGGTCTAGACTCAACCCAACTTATAAGACTGAGTTATATAGCCCATAAGACAGGTGGTTATCGACTCGCGCTAACCCTCTCGAAAACCTTTCTGCCAACCAGATGAAACAAACGTTTTAAAGCCCATCTCTCTCGTGGGGCGAAAAAGAAACATGCAGGCATCTTAACCAAGTTCAGCGTCGCAATGCATCGTCACCAAACACCGCCGTCATATCGACCCAACCTCCCTCTCCTCTCCTCTCTATCCTATCCATCTCTGGCCGCCGATGTGACCTGAAAACTCAGACCGTTATAGCCCTGGGATGGGTCAAAAAGTCTCGGTCGACGGGGGGTTGACAAATCCATGACCAAGACTGGGAAGGGGGTGTTGTGCCCCAAGTTTTATCACGCATCGTCAGTGTAGCAACCGGGACTTGAAGCCAGTTTCAGGCCTAGTTTTTCACAGATCGGGCAGTCTGCTTTATGATATTATGCAGTACCTACATCAAGTCAACAACATCAGCCAGCCATAATGCCTCGCTTAGAGACTGCACATCGGAGATTTCGAAAGAGTTGTTTCAGCGGCGGTAACCCTCTACATTCCCCGGCTCTCCGACATGTAGGTACTGTTGTCTTGCTTGCTTGCTTGCTTGCTTCCTAGCTAGCTACCTGTGATGAGATGTGGCACAGCTGCTGCTCTTTCATGCTCTCAGCTCTGAGATGACCTCGATAGCCGTGGCTCGACACGACCTCAACCCCGGAGCATGAAGATCATCCCAAACACAGCAAGCTACGCGACCTACATCTTGTGTTACCTCCTCTCGACCGCTGTGCGACTGCACTTGGCGTCGTGTGACCGCTCAACGCGTCTCTTACAGACGCGCGCTCGCACATGCATACATACTGTCCCATTCCTGCTCACCCAACACGTCACAATGAGACACCACGCAGCTCATCACAGAGCCAGCACGCATGCGCACCCGCATATCTGAAATAACTGTTACTCTTCGTAGCTCGAGCTCAAAAAACGCCATCGTTTAGCGCCGTGACTCGCATCCCATGCGGTGTAATGCAACAAGTTAATCAGAACCAGGCGGGTCCCTCTCTCGAGGTCAGGCAAACAACAAAGCACCATGCCATCAACTCATCTCATTCCATCACAGCCAAGATCGGGCCTTCTGCACTCTTCTGGTCATATAGCCTCTCGACAAAGTACTAACATCACGAGGACACCGGTGGTATGGACTCGACCGCCTTAAAGCCACAGGTGACATGACACCCAAAGGGCCCTTTGCCCTCCGTTTCATCGGCTCCATCCGCTCGCTGGCAGCCTTTTTCTTCAGGGTTGGCCCCCGCCAGTCGGCAACCATGGCGATTGTGCCGCAGCAGCACTGTCTCTCTCTGTACAGACAGATAGCTACGTGGCAAGGTCTCGCCTTACCCTACCTATATCATAACTGATCGCAGCGACCCCCCTATACATGCATAGATACATACTACATACATGCCTACATCTCTCATGGGCAGGGACAAGATGCGCGGAGTGTGGCAGGGATTTAAAGCATAAACACTTTCGTTTCGTCTAGCTCAACTGTGGAGACCGGTTCCGGTGAGACAAAGCCTACAGGGGGGTGCTCTGAGCCAGATCCGAGGGAACCTTTGCAGTTTGGGCGTTATATATCGTTTCAAGGCTTCAATTATAGGGCATCACAACGTTCGGAGTCGAGGTGAACCGGCTCCATTTTCTCGTCTTTCTAGCGTCACGACTCTGGACCTGAGAGAGAGGAGCCTCATGGCGTGATTCTGATGATGATCTAGCAGATCTTGTCTTCTATTATCTAGCGCCTTCGTCTTCCAAGTGTTCCTGAATCATGGTACCCCGATACTGTAGCTATACTGGACTTCGTCTCCCGAATCCGAATCCAGCCACCCCCAGCCCCAGCCTTTCCTTTCATGCTCTACGCTTACATGCTCCGTTTCCTCTTCTGTGGTATCAAGAAACATCACAATATGCTCCTGTTCGTCCGTCGTTCTACATACACAAACCCGAAAAATACGCTGCGCCAAAAAAGGAAACCTGCTCCGCCCATGATCCTGCTTTTGCTCCCGTACATAAATGATTAAGAGGTAGAATATAGTTATAAGATAAGGGTAATAAGTGACAAGAAAGTGTGATCAGCCACATATCCCAAGCGATTGGACGGTTTCCCCTGGCTGAAGGATGGGGAATATTAAGTGCATGTAAATAATTCTTTCTCCTTTTCCGGGGCTCCCAGGTCTATAGTTTTTTTCGTAAAGCGACATAGGAGATCATAGACGTAACAAAACGGAATACAAGACAATTTTTCTCAGAAGGGGAATGGGGAAGTGAAGTATGATTAATGTTAAAAAAAAGGGTTTGTGACAGAAAAAGGCCAGTCTCAAATACGAAACAATGAAACGGCCTGTAAGCACACGGAACAAAAGAAATTAATACAGGGATAAAAGAAACAAGTCGTGGGTGCGTTGTGCACTACCTGGGCCGAAACCGGTGTGCTCAAGTCGACAACTCTAGGAAGGAGGCCTTGGGGTCGTTGATAAAGTTGTCGTAATGTTTATTATGATGGCTGAGAGTAGCCAAATGCAAAAGCGAATGTGTGTTGGGCGTAGGTCGAATGATCGTAAAGAAATAAGGAGCGTTCTGAAAGGGGAATGTGGTGTTTTTGATGCGTCGCGATTATAGAATGAACCCTCCGCTGGCACAATTATTTTTCTTTTATTATTGAAGCTGATGATGGGAATATAAGGGCTCTTCGGATTCTGCGTTTGAGGCTACAGCTGGTGATAATGACTGTGACAAAGCCGCCAAAGTTGCTGGATCCTCAACCATTAGCTGCTCGGCCCGTTCTCGACACGCTGCAGGAGTAAAGCCAGTGCCAACTTTATTGGCGACGATTCTCCATTTCTCGTTCTCGTAGTCCTGAAGGGCAGTTCGGAGCTTTTGGTCCTAAGGGTAAAGTCAGAAAACTCTTTAATCACATCACCAAGGTAATCAAGGGCTAGTTCGCTGATTAACATACCGTCTCGTCGGTCCAGTTCGTAGTTTTGGCTTTGAGCTTCGTGCAGTATCGAACTTGTAATGTCCCTGAAGATCGTCCTGGGAAGAAGTCTGCTATTTGCTTCCACGTCAAGTTCTTGTTTTCCTTCAGTTCGATCAACAGCTGGTCATCTTCTGGCGTGAACTTCAGTTTAGGGCCTCGGGGGCGAGGTGCTGGATCCGGCATTCCAATTTGTCCCACAACGCTTGGGGCTCCCCCTAAGCCATCGTCGCGGCGCATCATCTTGGATGGTGGCTCCGAGTCGGGGAGGTGGTGGTGGTGATGTATAGGTTGGTGTTGAGGCTGTGAAACTGCCACGGCGGCAGCGTGAGCATATGCTGCTCCTAAAGATGTCTGTTGCATGCCGCTGAGGTCCGAATGGTCCAAGTCAGCCATTCCTGTAACAGATAGATCAAGATCACTGGGTCGTGGCCGTTTAGAGCCGGGTGGAGGCACAGAATGCTGAGGGTGATTCGGTGGTGTTGGGGTCGAAAGAGTCTGGTACATAGGGGCCATGACTTGTCCTGGGGCTCCAAACTGAGGCGGCCCCAGACGATGATGTCCTAGATGAGAAGGGTCCATGACCATCTGTGGCGATGGATGCTGATGGTGTTGAGCCATCGCTGCGTGCTGGACATGAGGGTTTCCGTGATGCGGGTCGGGAGTGCCATGAATACCAGCAGCCGGGCCTCCAGGATGGTGAATAGAGGCCCGAGGCTGCTGGTGTCGTGAACGCTGATGAAGTGACGTATCATACGCTTGCTGATGTTGATTTTGCTGTCCTGATTGTGAGCCCTGACCCGAGTAGTCCACGGTATAATCCCCCACTCGATAGGTGCCCGCCAGCGTGCCTCCGATACATGAGGTCCTCCAGAGCGAACCGCTCTGGACGGCCGCTGGGCTCTGAATGGAAAGAATTTGACAGGATGAAGCCCTTGCGGGCTACGGCGAGGAAGAGAAAGGGTTATCTAGTGGTGTCCAAAACGGTGTGATTTGTGTGCGTCGAGCTAGGCTTCTGGATGTTGTATTTTGCGTCTGAAGTGTAAGTCGATAGCGTTACTAGCTACTAAGCAGCTTGCCACATATATTGTCTGAATTTTCACTGATTGGTACCGGGCCAGAGGCTTTCCCGTTTCCGTAGTTGAGTGAGACGCTGGTGACTGGCGTTGGAGGGTCGTGTTGGGGGGTGAGCTCAGGCAGAAGTTATAATAGCGTAACGGTTGTGAGTAGTCCAAAGGAGTGTGTTGAATGCGCATTCAATCCGAAGCTGCTGTATTGGAGAGAGAAGGCATAAGAGAAGGACTTTGATTAGGATGAATGCTATTAGGACATACCACTACTACACCGAGTAAGGCAGTCGATAGGAAGGCGAGTTTGTAGAAGCGGTAATGCTTTATTTTGTATGATAGGATACGTCCCCTCACAAGATCTCTTTTAGCTCCCGGCCTGGGGTCAGTAAACGTATTTAACACAAGGGCTAGTAACCTGGCAAGCGTTGCCAGTACCAGGGCAGGCCTATATCGTCTGATGACGGAGTAGCTAGAGCAGGGTCGCAGAGGGAGTGGATCACTGGCCTCTCTGCGTTCATGCTGCAGGTTAAAGCACTTGGAGATTTTGCCCAGTCCGGTATGAGAACAAGCCCCGTCCGACAAGTGCTGGGCTGCGGAGACTACCTGTTAACCAAGGCCAGGGTCTGGAGGGTGGTCAATTTGACGATCTTATGTCCATTGCAAGGTCTGTCTCCAGGGTGCCTGATATAGAAACAAGAGCCACCCCCGGCATCCATCATGACTAGCAAGGATAAGCGCACAATGCAATAGCATTGCTTTGAAGGCAAGCTCTCCCGATTAGATGGCAATTTGCCATTGCAAAGCCCCTGCGCATAGAACAATTAGGAAAATGTACCTCTGCTGGAAGAGATGACACAGAAAGGACGGTGGGCGGAGGTGCTTATTGGGGCACAATGCCAACTTGAAACGCGCTTCGCTTGAAGAGCGTGAGACTAGACCACACTGAGGTGGCCAAGAACAGCCGTAGAAACACAGCAGCAAAACGGCCATTGTCGGGTTTTTCGCCGCCTTTCCAAAGAAAGAGCCACATAGAGTGGGTGCCGAGCTGATGGCGTGGCAACAAGGGAGAAAACAGTTATGGTGCTTGGTGCAGGATAGGAGTAACGGTGTGGAGCGGAGGGTTATAACAAACCCAGGGTTTGGTATAGTAGATGGCTCAACCGGGATCGTGTCTATCAATTGGACTAGATCGCAAGCAGAACCATTCTCCACTGTCCGGGAACCTCCGTTTGGCAAATCTGGATGGTAAAGCAGGGAGAAATCCATCATGGATGGATGAGTGTGCACGCCGGGTTGTCGGGGCTGGTCCAGATTTGATCAATGTGAGCGCACGCCATGATGTTGTTCCGCACAAGCTAGATCGACATCCTGGTTAACGGTGGCTGGATTGAACAAGCTCCCGCACTAAAGTCAGGGACCAGATAGTTAAGTGCAACAGTCAACTAACAACTGCCTAGAGCCAGAAGTGGCCTCGCGGCTCATGGACAGGGCGCACCTGGCTACGTGAACATGGGTCTAGTCCGGCCAACGGGAAAATCGACCCTGCGAACCGATTATCTGGATCACTCAATAGGGGAGGGCTGAGAGGAACGGTAACGGATAGCGACATCCACATCGGAATTGGTGACCGAGATGAGTCTGTTAGTGACTGCCTTGGCAAGATAATGGGTGCAAATGAGAGCTTCTGGTAAAGGCCATGACGCCGAAAATGATGGGAACTCAGACATATGCGCAAATGCTTGCTTGTCTGAGAAGCATGGAGCTCGATGCGATACGATACTGCATCAGGCTGGACCTACCCGGTTCTGAGCCGGGACCAAGATAGAAAATGTGTCTTGGCTTGAAACCTGACGATATGTCAAAGGGACGAACGCCCCATATCGAAGCCTCTATCGACAATGGCTGGTGCTGGAGCGTGTGCCCGGAACAGCCCTATTGAGCGGGCATTGACAATCCGTTCGGAGTGGCCAAGATTGCGCTGCTCAATGCCTCATGCCAATCAGTCAGACGGCCCTTGGAAGGCGTGCATCGCGGAGGGTAACAGGCGTTTTGAAGTCGAAACACGCATGATGTTGAGGCCGAAAGCAGCCTGAGATTCCGGCAAGATGGTGTTCCGGCGGCAGGGAGGCATTAGCAAGCATCTTCTGATGTGCGAGTGTGACAAGTCAAGTCGAGTCGACGGTTCTGTCACTGGCATTGTCGTCGTGAAGGAGACGTCAATGGGCGGATCGGATTCCAGGGCCCCGGTTCAGGAACAGGAACAGGAGGTCGGGGATGGCCTTCTAGAAGGACCTTCTAGCGCGCACAGGGCCTTGTTGGGAGTCGGGACCTTGGCTAGCGCAGAGGACCCTAGCTGCTGGTGGAGCGGAATGAGCACGCGCCGCTCTGAGTGTGATTGAAGATGGGCAATAGTGGATGTAAGTTGTCGGACGGTAACTCCTTAGGGGCATCCAGCGATGAATGGGCTCAGTTTTGAGTGGTGATGCTTGCTTGGAGTTGGAATGAAGAGGTGGTGATACTGTCAAAGTGGGTGACGATGAGTAGCAAAAATGGAGGCTTGGCTGAGAGGGGGAAGTTGGAACAGGGGGAAGTTGCCCGAGCATGATGTGACCTGTTTGAAAATTTGGAAAGAACCACCAAGGCAGACTCAGGATCAAAATTGAAGAAAGAGCAAGGTGTCACTGTGCCTTCCCGGAAAATGCCTTGATGCTTTACGTAGTACACGGGCACTAATGGAAAGAACGAATGTCATCGCTGTCAAGCGGCGGGCGATGGTAGGTAGCAGTTGGCCTAGAGAACCTAATGCAACAGTATCGCTTCCCCACGATGACAGCAACCTAATCTCAGCTATATCCCGAGCTCGATATTACTTTTATCAACAAAATCTATCACAGCGAAATAGTGCCAAAATGACAAGCTAGATCGTGGATCAACGGATAGATCGAGGGTTTTTAGTCTATGAATAGTATTATTCTCGGTTGGCAGCTCGTTCAAGCCGTTCTGCATTGTCTATTTGAAACGCTGAACACACTAGATATAGTGATTTGACAGATCGATATAGGCAGGATTGTCTATAAGTCAGTGATATATACCGAGAGTTTATATTATTAATTGGAAACGTTGACATGAACGGTTTTTGTTCTGTTGATCTTATCTAATCTTCTAGCTCATGCTATTGATTCTCAGTAAATCCAGTTGTTGGCAATTAACTGATTGGAAGAGACGATCTGGAAGTTGACCTTGAACCAGTACAACGCAGTGAATTCCAAACCTGGGATACCCTAAACAATGAGACAAGACTATTGAACAAAGGTCACTTTACGTGATGTTGAATAAGCCAGCCATGGCCGGGGCATTGTCTCATCAAGTGATAGTCTAGCACAGCTCAACGGTCCGGAAACTAGAATAGCCTTCCGTGGTCTGTCTACCTGTTTGCCTGCCATGAACCCAACCTGGGGGGAGGGATCGTCGATCTTACCGAGCAATGGCAGCCCAGGGCCTAGTCTTTGACGCCATCTTGGGCTCGAACCACCTTGTAACCATCCCCAGTCAAATCTTACCTCACCTTACAGGCTTCTTACTGCAGGTACAGAATGCCTAGGCTAAGGCATGTAGGCATGCGGGTCACTTCACTTGTCAAGGAGGTAAGATGACATGGGGGCCTGTGCTGACAAGAATAGTAATCGACGTCAGCGAAATTCGCGTAGATCTCCAGCTCTCAACCCCTGAAAAACCCAACGGCCAAAAATAACAAAGATACCTACCTACGCCCGTCCTAATGCCATTCGCCCCACAACAGTAGAGAGAAAAGATCTTCACCGAATTTCCAAAGATATCATTATAACATAGGCGACTATAGGTAAACGAAAAACCTAAATAGGAGGGGAAATCTCTGCTGATCTATCTATGTACTTGAAAAATCTTTACCGAAACTACCATAAGATCTTCTATCAACTAACTCAACTCAACTTGCTCCGCCACTCAGACTATCAAACTATCAAACTATCCAAGCTTTTGAATTTCATAACCTCGCTTCGAATATCCGCATGAATGCATAAATGACCAATTTTACTCCCCCACGCAGCTGACTGACAGCTCAGCGCGCTTCCACGCCTTCGGTCAAGCCGCCTTTTAGTACACTACAGCCCTTGCACAAATCTATTCCCAATTCTGCCACCTACAGTTTAACATCTCCATATTCCATCTCGTCTCCCAAAGACACGGTCAAATTATCCGGCTATCGACGTGGGTCATCCATGCGAACCCCTGTCGCCATCCGTCATCCGTCATCTACATCCGCATGCATCTTGGCTGGTCGATGTCGATGACTTCTTTTTAGACTTTGCACCCTAGAGAGAAAAAGAAAGGAAAAAAAAAAGTAAACCAATTTCTGTCTATACTAGATCCCGTGCAAGTATGGGATCCAGATCTATCAGAGAACTCTACATACATAATTTAGATGACTTTACTCCGTATGAGAAGAACAAATAAATGTAGTCTAAATTTAATATAATTTTAGGGTTTATGATAACAATGGATATCCTAACCTTTCACTAAGTTACAGTCCCTAAGTATGTTTAGCTCATCACGAGGTTGGTGTGATCCAAAGCCTCTGCCAATGTGATCAACACCATACAAGGAAATCATCCCGTCACTAGTCAAATCAAGTGATGCGTTATCTCGGCTTCAATTTCTCCATCTTGTCATTTTTACCATAGCTATTTTACAACATGCATAAAGAATACACCCAGTCTGCCCAGGTCAACTGATTGATTACAAAATGAAATGCTCCCCTCTTTGATAAAACAACGCCTTTACCCACTACTTTAAGCAAAGTTATCCGATCGGTCCACCCAAATATCCTCCAGTTCCGCAAAGTTAACGAAATGCACTGGTCTGTGCTGGTCGCTATAGAACGGCAGTGGCGTATCCAGCTTGACGTGGACAGGCCTCTTCTCCATTCCAGCAAACGCGTTGCCCATAAAGCTGTAGTTCCACTTGCCATCATCCGGTACCAAGAAGAATCCCCTGAACCGTGGGCTCAGCAACAGCTTTCGCTTCTCACCCATTGTTGTAGTAAATCCTTGAGGTTGATCACTCTGTGTGTCCTTGTTCTCAGCTCCCCACTTGTAGCCTGCTGGTGTAAGGCCCCACGCCGATAGAGATACACTGCCAGGTGTGAATGCAACCGACACCGTGACCGTGTTGGTCTTGTCCCACTCATTATGCGCATCGAGGAGCTTTGAGTGTTCTGTCACATCCATGGCAGACATGTAAGGTAGTTCGCTACCAGAGACCGTGTGGATCACACCTAGAGGCTCCATTCCTTCGAGGAACTCGCTCTGAGGAAGTTGCTGGGGCAATTGCACATTGCGGAGGCCGCCAATCTGGGGGATCATGACGATACACTTGATCTCCTTGACCTGGTCGTTGTCGGGAGCAGAAGAACCGTAAAGGTAACCAGCCACTTGAACTCGAAGGTCAGCAATAGTGATGAAGCGCTTCAGAATGTTGTTTGGCATGACGTAGGTGATATCGTCAAGATCATTGTCAACCGACGAGACGTAAATGTTCTTTGCCCGTGTGCGCAAGTTGGATGTAGCAATGGCTCGCGTTCGCCACTCAGTCTTAGAGGCAAATGTTTGCTGCTCAAACTGCGAAGTTGTGGTAACAATGATCTCTTCGCCATGGACGTTCTGGGTCTTCGTAGTCACAGCCGTCAACTGTGCCTGCTCTTGTTGTTGCTTCTCAATCTCGGCGGCTTGTTGTCGTTGCATTGATGGGGCCGAAATTTCCATGCCCAGGATAATGTCTCGCACTTCGCTGGTCGTCAAGCTGGAGACGTTGACATTGTTCTTCTTGCCGTAATCATTCAGGATAAGATCTCGAAGCTGCGTTTCAACCTTGATCCAATCCTCATCTGACAGCGATGGCCAAATATGGTGCTCATGTGTGATGACAGTCTTGTCAGGTCGGAGGATGAGCTTGGTCTTGTCAGGGTTGACGTGGAGCGCGCGCAGGATAAGAACAAGACGAGAGAAGGCAGTGTAAGATGAAATACTCTTCAGCCACTCATCGTACAGGTTGAAAAGCACCATCTGGGGTTCAGTGGCACGCAGAATCATGTCACCAAGCTTCTCTACCTTCATCGCTGCCTGGAAGGGAAGTTGAAGCTCTGAAGCCCGAATAGAGATATTGGGGAAGTCGAGCAAGTGGACTTCGAGAGGATCCAAAAGGCCCTTTCTTGTCACAATCAGCTGCTTGGGTTGTTCTTCCACAGGCAATGATCGGATCAGAGCAGCGACTTCTTCGGCGGTCTTCCACTTGGCGAGCTGACCAAGACGCTTCTGTCCAGCCCAGACACTAGTGTGAATGATCTTGAGGAAGAGCTGTCCGGTTCTTGGGTTGAAGATGAAGATAGCACCGTTGATAGGCTTGGTTGTCAAGTTACCCTCAAAGGTCTTGTGAATGGTGACACGGTAGACGTTGGTGTCATCGATAAACAACTGTGTCTGGTTGCTAAACAATTCCGAGTAGTTCTGGGAGTTCAAGAACTCCTGGTTGCTCTCAGAAGCGTAGAGTTGTAGACCCTTTCGAATACGCTCACGCAAAACGTACAGAGCGGGGTTGGCCTTCATGATCTTGGCCATAGCCTGCTGCACAAGAACCTTGAGACCAGGGAAATACATGCCATAAGCAGAGTAGAGGTTGTAGGCAAGATCAATGCCAATCATGAGACCAGTAGCTGATGGGTAGATACTGGCACTGTCGGTCGTATAGTCGAGGTACTTGGCACGTGTGTACCGTTCAATGTCGTGTGAGTCGTAATCGCCATATCGGAGCTGAACATCGATCCAGAACTTGTTGGTAGTTGTCTGCTCAATAACGTCCTTGGTATCGTAAAGAAGTGAAGGTCTGGTCACATTCCACTTGTGGTTAGAGAAGAGAAGAATATCGGCACAAGAACTGTTCATCTTGTAAGACTTTCGAGGATGGATAGTCTCTTTCTGGACGGTTTCAATGCCGAGAGATTCCAGCTCCTGGTCAAATACCTGGCAAAGATCCATAACAACAGACTCATGAATCTTCTGCCACAAATGAGCTCGGAAGATCTGGATAAGCGAGATCTTCAGAGTAGGAATCTTTCCGTGCAAGAAAATGCCTGTCAAGTCAAGCTGGACCTGGAAACCCACGTAGACGTTGGCTCGGTTGATGGTGGGTGACCACCACAAAGTGAAGCGACGGTTAGGAATTTGATTCAAACCACTTCTTTGAGCGTTAGTTAACTTCTTGAACTTCATAGATTCTTCGAAACCCGAGGCCTTTTCCCAAAAGAGGCCTTCCCATGAAGGGAAACCTGTTGCCTTGAAAAGGGTGTGTTCGAGGATGGTCTCAACACCACCCAGTGCTTGGATGACATCAGTACGATAAGCGTTCAGGTTCCACAATTTTCCATCATGACGTTGACTGGTCCACCAGAAAGGATTATTCTTCATCAGTTGATAGATCTTGAATTCAGCTCGAGCTCGGAAACCCTTATCGAAGCTCAGCGTGCTTCGGTCCTTTTGGAACAGGGTGTTGATTCGAGGAAGACCGCGGTCCCAACTATCCTCGAGATCCTCGAGAGTAAGACGGCGGTTCTGTTGATTGGCTTCAAGACGTTTCTGAGAATATTCTGTCCAGACTCGTTGAGAGTCGATGAACTCGGCCTCCCAAGGAATGATGTATCGGAAAATATTCGGGATGAGGGTCTCCTCATCGTGGGTCATTCCTGCCCTGTAATGAGTAACCCCAGTGTCGGTTTGCTTTGACCAACGCTTATCACTGGCAGGAATAAGAATATGTGAGCCCGAAATCATACCAAGACCACCAAGCTCCTTGGGGGTGTAGAAGACGGCAGGAGGGAAACGGGAAGGCATTTTGGAGTTAAGACCAATCTTGACTCGAGTCTGAATCTTGGTCTCGCACTTGACAATTGTATCAAGCAGGTCGACGGTCGATACAGCTGCCTCGCGATAATAAGTGAAGAGGGCGATCAACGCTGTGTTCCACTTGTTGGCGATTTTGGTGAAAGTTGTAGAACCTGAGGACATGAGAATCTGTCGAATACGGTTGTTGAACTTCTGGATATCCTCCTCGGTGACTTGTAGGAAAGCGTGCGCCGTCCTCTCCTTTGTGGTGTTGTCGACGAGAGACCACACACTATCCTTGACAGGGAATTCTTCATTCTGGTTGCGAATCTTGGGGAGAATGCGGACTTCGAAACCACACATAGAGAAGAGCAAGTTCGGGTTATCACGGCTGTAAACACTGACAAAGCTTTCATCCCACTCAATCGTTGTTACAGATCGAGGCAGACGGTTCTTCATATCCCAGAAGACAGCTCGTCCGAGGTTTACATCATGGCGCATCAGACGCATGCGAGAATCTCTTGGCCAGCACTTCTTGCTCTTGTATCCAATAACGTTCTCAAAGTTAGGGTCGGGTTGTTCCGTGAGGAATCTTTGGATGAGGTCTCGAGACTCCTCAGCAGTAAATCGGAGGAAGATCCAAACCTTATCGATGTATCGAGTGTACAGTCGGATAGGATGGCTGGACTCAGTCTCGCGGTCACGGAATTGCAAGAAGTCGTTGGGGCTTTGAGGTGGTCCAGCAATCTCGCTGGCTCGCTGAGGGCCCAGAAGCAGAAGATCCAACACAAGACCGTAGAATTGGAACACAAATGCAGAGAACTGTAAGCCACGGATCATGCCATAACTGTTGACATGGTTCATGTCCTTGTAGGTGAGCTGAACGTTGTTCTTGGCTGTAATATAATCTGCCAAATTGTGGTCCATAATCAGTCTGAGAAGAGAGTTCAGCAGCGTGAGCTCCATCTTTTCGTAAACCTTGGATAGTTCCGTCTCAATCATGACATTGCATTCACCATTCTCAGTCTGCCACACACGGTCGAGGTTGTTGATACCCTGTGCCCACTTGTAAACAAGCAAAGGCGGGACCTCGGAATCCGATGGCTTGATCCAAGCAGGGAAAAGATGTCGCTGATCTGCTTGATACCACAGATATTGATCCAGATAAGCATCGCTGATCTTCTCGATAGGTTCAATATCGTAGACAGGGTTGATGGTGCTGTAGTTGTCGTTCATGTCGATGTTGACTTCCTTGAAAGCTCGCTGGGTAAGCAAGAATCGTTTAATTCGTTCCAGTGTGGTTCCAGGGCTATCATATGCTTGCTCAATCAGAGCTAATTCCTCTCTTTGACTCTGGTTGAGACGGCCCTTCACTGAATATGCCTCCCTAAGGCGCTCAAGCGCAAGAATGAGGATCTTGGTGTCGTGCTTATAAGAAACACTCGGGAAGGGAATAGGCGAGAACTTGCGAGACTCAAGCCAATGCACAGTAGTTGTGTAGATGGCAATGGCTTCTTCGGAGGACACGTAAGGGCCATCCTTCATGTGGTTGTGCTGGCGTTCTTGCTCAGCCTTGAGCCAAAGTCGAGTCAAACGACCGACGTTCTTCTTGGCGACAGTCTTATCAACGGTAGCTCCTCGTCGAATACGCTCACGGTTGTAGTGGGCGACTGAGATCCACCAATCGGCCTTAGACTTGACGTATCGAAGAATGATGTTCTCAATAGGTGCAGGCAACCCTGGAACCTTCCAGGGGATGTTACTCTTCCAACATCTCCAGGCCTCAGACAAATGCTGAAGCACGGTGTTGACCTTGTTCTGCTTGATACCCTCGGGCATCATGTCCATAAGATCAGCCATAACGGATGCGCGGAGCTCCAAATCGAAATGGGACTCCACACGTTGCTTGGTGACGGTCTTTGCAACACCCTTGCTGTGTCGACCCTCGAATTGACGAGACAAAAGATTTCCTAACCATCTCTCGAGCAAAGGAATAATTCCTCGCATGAAGAAAAGCCAAACCCTCCAAGCGGGAGCCCAGAAACCACATCCAGGACCCTTACCGACAGGTCCAGAATTAAACCGGTAGTAAATGAGATGCTTCAGATCCTTGCAAGTTCGAATCTGGTGCATCAGCTTGTATTTGTATCGGTACATGCCCGTCAGCTGACCAACGTGGTTGAAGGCGTATAGAATACCATCTGCAAGCTGGAAGGCGTCAATGTTTCCAAGTCTGTACTGAACTTGGGCATCAACGATAAGCTTTGTGAGTCTCAAAATCTCTCGCATGAGATGGAAAGCGTTTCCGAAACGTGACTTCTTTCGCTCCTTGGTGGTCAAGGTCTTGACAGGCTTCAAATTAAAGTTGTAATCGAGGTGAAGATACGTCAAGTTCTTGCGGTGGATAAGGAGGTTCAGCATGTTGAAACCCTGGCGACAAACCTGTAGACCAGCCTCAACCCAATCGATGGTTGTCTGCTGGAAGAACTTGGTTTGCTTGAGTGATCGCATCAAGTTCTGCTTGTTTTGCGCCTTGGGCTTCTTCTTGTGCAATTCATTCAATACAAAATTTTTGAGGAGTTTCTGGTACGAGACTCGGACCTTGACTGGAGGTCGATCCGAGGGAGGATGCTCGAGGTACCACTGCTTGACGAGAGGCACATCTTGCGCTCGAACCATGCGTCCGGATCGTCGGTCAAATGGGTAAGGCGCCCACCAAAGTTCGACAGCAGATGATGTGTTCTCATTCTCGATATCCTCGTCGGCAAGGAACGGCTCGACTCCAGCAGGCAGCCCAAAGGCATCGTCTTCGGACTCCTCAATGTTACCAGCGCCGAATATCTCGTCCTCGTGAGAAACCTCGACATTCTTGGGTGCAACGGTTCGCGACGAGATGGGGTTGATGCGACGATCGAAGTGGAACGTCGGAAGATCAGGATCATCCGCACGATTGAATACGACCTGGGGGTGTGAGTGCCACGATAAATGAACACTTCTTGGTAGAGAATTATAGAGGTACGGGTAGGCGACCCTGAACTCAGTTCGGATGGGGTTTCGGAAAATGATACGATCAATCGCATTAAACTCGCCGAAGTCTTCGTCGTTAGGGTCGATATCCTTGTACAGAGGTTCGAAACGAGGACCGCCGGGAAGGGCAACGTTGAGAGCCTTGGCTGTTAACAAGCTCTTGAGGTCGAAGAGATAGAAGTAGTTCTTGTCAACGACATCAGAAACAAGTGGTCGACTCAGACGGAAAAGTGTCGCCATCTGAGGTAGTGTGAGGTTCCAGGCCTTGTAGCTTGGGCCGTTGACGTGCGGTGTGTCCAGAAGGGGTCTGTGATCGTAGAACCATTCATATACGGCCTCATCATCTTCCTCGTCCAACTCCATCTGAATTGGCTCAAGTGGCTCAACATCCTCCAAGTTTTCAGCCCACGACAGGGGCGGCTCTTCGTCGTCGAAAGGCGGGAATCGCATACGCTTGAATAGTCGTCTGTCGGCCTTTTCTTTGCGCATAAATGTCCACATCATAGCCCACTGCGCAAAGAAGACAGGCTCGATAACACGCGGGATCTCATTGACCAAAGTCAAGCATCCGTTTACATGGTAGAGCACCTTGACTTCTCGCGCCGATTCCCATGGCATCGGCATGTTCTCGAGGAGCTTCAGAACAGCGTGTGGCATGAACTTTAGGGCCCCTAAATAGCTTCTTTTGTCGTTTGTATATTTCTTTTGCGAAACATCGCCAATATCCTTGACGATCTTTCGGAGATGCTCAGGCGGCATATCCGCCTTTTGTGTTTGTACGAAACCTCCCTTACGCTTCTCTCCGAAGCGGTTCCGTCGCGATCTTAGCCATTCGTTCTTCTTCTGTGCGAACTTTGCCATCATGGGATCGGTGGGAGGGCGAAAACCTGGAGGAGGCGGAGCTGGAGTTGAGGGAGGAGGCGGCAGAGAAGAAGAGGGCGGAGGAGGCGGAGGAGGAGGTCCCCATCCTGGGGGGGGAGGCGGAGGAAGTTGCGACATGATTGTTTGTTAATGCGCAGAAAAGAAAGGAAAGGATCGTAAAGCTTTCGCTATTTAGGTAGGCAGAGCGCCGTTGCGCGTGATGAGTCACGCTACCGGTCCCAAAGCGCTATCAGTATTAATATTAGTAGTAGCTGCTTTGTCGCGGTTGCTTCGTGATGAAATTGATGCTGGTCGCGCAGATTTTGAGCGAGCACGACCAGGGGTAGATGGTAGGGAGCTTTTGAGAAAGTTGCCTTCATCACGATAAATTCTGGGCCATGGCCTTGAGACGCGCTTCAATGTGGGTCTTCTCACGTGACTACAGCAACTTCGAGGTTGGTGTAAGTCGAAGTTTATACTGAATACAATTCATGATGGCTGCGACTTATTTATTACCTTAGCTACATAATTCTACTGTTGGGCTATTATAAAACTCACGGCTCAGAGTTAATTATATATATGTATTTATCTATTTGTATATACCAGTATCTGGGTTCAAACGACTACACTATTGCTTCCGTTAAAAGGTCAACTTGGGTCTATCGTTTATAGTAAATTTTATAAAGCCAGAAAACCCTTACAGCTTCAGTTTGGATATTGTGTCTTTTACGAAAATAACCTACATAATTCCTAGCAGTAAAGTTGCGTTAAATGTTGTTTGTGTACGGAGTAAAAGTTGTCTCTACGTTTGGCGTAAGTGAACCATGGCTGTCGCGTCCCACAGTTTCGGTTAAAGCCAGCAAAAGTCGACATATATAATCAAGATTGTAAAGTATGAAAGCTCGGGACCAATAGATGTATCACTCATAAGCGGAAATAAGTCGCACTTAGAGAAGACTGGTTTACCAAGCAAGAAATAGCCAAGGTACAGGGTAGCCCCTTCCCGATGGCAGCTGTCCAATGATAGCTGCCATATTCAGACACTGACTTAGGTAATCATCAAAGCTACAATCATCGTCCAAGGTTAGCATCATTCAACTGAACATCACGACGGCCAATTCGTCCCGCAAACCACTTTAGCACGACACAGATCACTGTCAATCAAAATGGCGCACCTCAGTAGGTCAAATAGAGACCAAGAATCCAGAACTCTGCTAACCGCTGCTCTACAGACGTCAAGCCGGACCCGGCCTACCTCAAATATGCCGGTGCGTGACTTCTCCCCGATCTCGACGGCAACACCCTCGACTTGAGCGCATCCTGACAGTGTGAATAGCTATGATGAAGACGCGCCATCACTACTTCCGATGGACGCCCCGAACTGCCCGGCTCACCTTCACCTACGTGGCGGTGGTCCCCGCCATCATGGGCTACATCGCCTACAGCACCGACGTAAGTTCAAGGAGTAGGCAATGCGACGACTACCGAAATGCTGACAAGTGAAGGGACTTTGGGATTTCCGAGCGAAGCGAAAGGGTGACCTCATCTACGAGAAATAAACCAGCCAGGCATTGGAGTGTTGAGATGTGTACATATAAAGCACCCGGATTGGGATAGAGCCCATGGTAGGGATTCAATTGAACCGAGGTCAACGATGAAAAAATGGTCACCGAGATTGTGATATGTTTGATGAATTGAATGGAAAATGGGTATAATCGACGTGACGCTATCAACTTAAGCACTGGGTGTCTGTTACCACCTACCTCTGCCCCTCGATCGCCCACTAGAGGTGTCCGGTAATCTTTCGCCTCTTCTCCAATCGCCCATGGGGAAATCTCCCCCGACATCATCTCTCCAGCCAGCTCGCCCCCCTCTCGAATTCCTCCGCCCAGAACCGTTGTCTCGACCTCCCCGGTGAGTCCCTCGGGCTTCATGTGGACCCGAAGCCTGCTCCCTTCGCACGCTTGAAGCGGGCGCCACTGAGCCATCCGAGAGTGGTGGTAATATTGCGCAAGTGATGTAGTCGCCAACTACAAATCGACAATCGCTCAGTGTCTTGGTTTTGTCGTCACTGCCTCTTGTTGTGCCATCCATGGGAATATCACCAAATGTGTCTGCTGCGGAACCACCACCCAGTACAATGCTGCCGAGGTCCTTAACCCCGTATTTAGGGGGAGAATTTATGACTGCGGAGGTGTTTCGAAGGTCTGGAAATACCAACTGGAACACAAGACGACATCCCACAGAGGGCGAAGGCAACGCCGACTTTTTGGCGCCTGCAAGTTCCAGAGCCAACTCGTTCAGAGTACAGTCTGACCATGTATACACAGGTATATGTGGCGGCAAACTATGCGACTCAAATTCATCTGGCCTAGAATTAATGTTGGTAACTTGTTGTGATCTAACGCCATCTATATTGGAACGGGCCATATGTACCTGTGAAGGGATCCTGTACGATAGAAGAGATGCAGCAAGAAAGGTGTTGTATCGTCGCGTAGTGATCTTTTTGGAGAGGAAGACATCTTATGAGACTGAAAAGGAGGAAAAAAGGAAAATTGCAAGACTCTGTTATTCTGGTAAGGTTTCGTTGTTTGAATTACGAATGATGAGAGGCATCACCAAAGTGTCCAAATTAACCGATCTATATCCGCTTAAACCATCATGACTTCGCGCTCCATCAACACACTGTGAACTCTTACCACTTACAGACTGCGACAACAAATTCCCGAAGACCCAACGGCACAATCCTGGCAATCTACCAACACAAATCAAAGGCCAATTCGAATACTGGATCAACGCTCCATAGGAAACACCGACACGTCGATAGAAACGCTGTCCAATCTACACCATGGATTTCGCGGCGCTGATGAACAAAGAGCTCTCAAAGAGCAAGAAGAGCTCAGGCAGCGAGGAAAAGAAGTACTTGAAACGTTCGGAGATTGAAGCGCAAAGAAAAGAAGCATACCTCGCCGAACAAAAAGCCCTCGAGGCGGAGCGACAAGCCAAAGCAGCCGCGAAGCGCAAACGAGAGGAAGATGCTGCCGCCGAGAACGCCGCCCGCGAGGAGAAGCGTCGCAGGCTGGCCGAAGATATGCGCAAAAGGCGAGAAGAGCAAGAAGCTGAAGAAGAACGCGCCCGGAGGAAGCGACTCGGTTTGCCAGAGCTGGTCAAGGTCAAGAGCGAAGACGTTGAGGATGGTGTGCATGCCAGCGAGGATATACCAGAGGAGGAGCTCGTTGAAAAGCTGAGGGGGCTTGGCGAACCGGCTGTATTGTTTGGGGAGAATCACTCTGCGAAATTGAGACGATATCGCAAGTTGACGACAGTCATGACCAAGGGCCCTATACCGACAACGTTAGAACTCGTGGATGAGAAGGATATGAAGGTGACCACTGAGCTACCGAAAGACAAGGAAGGCAGGAAGTGGCTATTTCGACAACTGGCAAGCTACTTTACGATGGTTCTTACAGAGTACGAGCGAGCTATGGAGGCTGAGAAGCGTGATACGAGTGCCAGCAAAACGGCATATAATGCTATGGTACAGACTCGAGAGAATATGAAACCAGTTAGTCATCCCTATGGTACGGAGACAAGATGTGTACTAACAACCTGCAGCTGTTCCGCAAATTTGAGCAAGGCGAACTTGACGACGACATTCTCAAGCCTGTTACAGAAATCGTTCAAGCTCTTCAAGAGCGTCGTTACGTAGACGCCAACGATGGATATCTACGTCTGAGTATCGGAAAGGCAGCGTGGCCTATTGGTGTTACCATGGTAGGCATCCACGAGCGTAGCGCTCGCGAGAAGCTACATGATGGAGAGAAGGGTCATGTTATGGGCGATGAGGTTACCCGCAAGTATCTTCAGAGCATTAAACGCTGCCTGACCTTTGCGCAAGTCCGATGGCCGCCCACAGACTTGCGACAGTTGATGGGCTGAAGAATAGTATATGGCTGGAGGCAAGGGCTCGAACTTGATAATGATACCCCCCCTTGAACAAGAATAATAAAAACACATGCACAAGAACACTGGATAGAAATGATTGATTTTGAAGAATGCTCCTGACGCCTCATCTAATCTACTGCAGTGTAGTTCCATACCCATAAGTGGATAACCGTGATCAGGAATTCCTAACGCCTAGGCCGTAATGCGATATGCAGTCCATTGGTTCGGGTTGTGATACCCAGCTAGCCCTGCTTCTCGCTGCGGCAGTCGAAAAGGGGCAAAGCAAACAATATCTTACCATTATGCACCGAAAGTTCTAGCCCTCGACGGCGCCTGGTTGTCCCGATGCCTTGCCCTCACTGTACCACTGCTCATCTATTCCACGACCACCAAGGCCAGGTCCCTTTGCTCTACCTGCGACTTCAAGACCAGCGGCAATGAGGCTGATGCGACGGAGTCTCTCCTTGGCCTCCTCCTCGTACTGGGTAGCGACCTCAAGTGCCTGCCTCTGCATCTCAAGTCTCGGGTTGGGTTGGTCTGCAATGAGCAACTATAGAGAATCAGTATCTGGTCAAGATAGCAAAAGAAAGAGTTGCCTACCTGCTCCTTGATATCTAGACGGGCCTTGAGAATTCCTTCGCGGATCATAGATACGAGCTCCGTGTCGACTGACTCGCCTTCTTGCGCAAATGCTTGGTTCAAGCTCTCGAGAGTGACACATGAGAATGGTCTGAAGTACTGGACAATGCATTTTCTTCGGATCTGTGAGTAGAGGGCTGGGACATGGCGCTGTAGGTAGATGTCTAGGAGACAGTCGTTTCGAATGGACTCGAGGATAGCGAGGCAGCTTGAGTATCTACCGTTGACAAAAAGACTGATGGCCTTGCGGATGTGTGACTCGTGTTCTAGGAACGAGCGGAACGACTGGCTGTCCAAGACTCGAGCTTGAAGTTCATGTCTATCCATAGTCGCTAGTGTAAGGAGACCTCCGTAAACGGCAATGTCGTTTGGGCTAGCGATGTGGTTGTATTGCGCAGGCGGTATGGTGAAGTCGACTTGGAGAAAGTTGTAGGCTGCATCCTTGTAGTGCTTAAGGCCAAGGAGCGCAATACCGGAGACAAGTTTTGTGTATGGCTGGTATAAACGTTCCTCCTCACCACTCTGAACACCGACGATCTTACCCAGATTGTTCAAAACCATAGTCCAGTCGCGTCTGGCGATGTAGACATTCACGAGGTGGATGCCGCAATCGATAATGTGTTTGGTGGTGGTTACGTCCTGGCGCATGCGGTTGTACGCCTCGGTGGCTGCCTCTAAATATCCGGTCTTTTCAAAATGCAAACCCAAGTCCTCGTTTCCCATCTAATAAAGTTAGAAGGTTATATTAACAGAGTTTTGAGATTTTCACGCACTCGGATGCTCTCTTTGATCAAATTGTGTTTGTATTGCTTAAGCTGGGTTTCGAGCCGTGCAGCTTCCGTCTTGTTCTCGCGCTCGACTCTGTCGATCCATGCTTGATCTTTTTGGGCGTCGGGGTCGTCAGGAGCGGCGAGGCGAAGACAGCCCCAAGCGTCGACGTACAGGGCCACATCCGAGCCTTTCTTGATCTCGGCGATAGCAGCCTTGAGCGCGTCGATACAGAGTGGTACGGAGGACTTTCCAATGTGGATGAGGCGATCGATTCTTGTTCGCCCTAAATGAGCTGTTAGCAGGCACATCGAGATGGCACCGGTGGGATAGGATTGACTGACCGGCGTAATTCTGGATATAGAGATCGAGGTCGAGCTTTGGTTGTTCTAAAGATGAGAGTCAACACATGATTCGAGTCGCATCTTGAAGCCAGTGTTCCCGGCGGCTTTGACGACACCAGCTCAACGTACCTTGGACAATGATGCCACCCGAGTTGCTCATATGGGCAAAGTAAGCGGCCAAGGGACTTGATTCGGACATTTCGAAGCTGTGCGTAGCTCGTACACACCCAGACACACCTATTAAACAATGTGGGATGGATACAAAGAGCTATCCGTAACTTGACGAGTGGTTTGGTGGATAGCAATCACTTGCTGCTAAGGTAGGCTACTAACTTAGGCTGCAGTGGGGTAAGACAAGGTGGGGGGATGCTCGGTGAGCGAGCAGCCAGACCGGGGCAACATGGGTCAACTTCGGTGAGCCAAGGTGAGAGTTTAGTGACGGTAAGTGGGGAGCCGACTCGGTCCCGAGCCTCCCATGACCCTCATCATCACTTCTTGGGTGCTGGCGATCAAAAAGAAGCTTTTCTGACTACAGTAAGGCTAGCCTTAGGTTTGACTCAGGACTTGGTGATGACGTTCTGCGACTTTTCCTGACAATCAATACGTATTTTGTACAAGTAACTTGCAGCTGGAGGCTTTTACGTACCGTTTTCTTCTGCCATGGCAATGGGATATGCATGTTGGTACGGAGTATCGGTAACATTCTAAAGCTCAGCGCTTGGATGGGTGTCCCAATGCAGCATTTCCGCTCTTCCATGAGGACAAAGTGAATGTGACATTCAGACCCGGGCAGGAAATAACCACCTGCCTAGTTGCGAACACTGTGAGCCTTTTTCACCATTGAGTTAACGTTACGACGATCAACAGATCCTGAATTATCAGACAATCTAGACAATGTGCTGGAACATGGCTGCAGATGTTGTGACTGGCAGGGTAATGCTAGTTCCGGACATGTTAACTCTATTCAATTATAGTTGAGTTAGGTTGGGTTTGTCTAAGAGTTGATGTTTCTGGAAAAACAGATGTTGTTTAATGTTTATTTGGTTTAAGCAAGGCCTGATCAAGCTTGATTGGAACTTTGTCGAAGAGGTCAAAACAAAGCTTGAGCGCCAAGACCAACGCCAAGACTTGTTGCAACACAAATCTACGGCAGATAATTTTCAATCGCTCTCTGACCCGACTTTATCGGCCGAAGGAGATGCATATTTTTGGACCAAAGAACCACGACGCTTCCAGCTTAGCGATGGGCCCCATAGAGCGATAGAGAGCCACCGGCACCTTTTCCACCAATAGATCATGAAGCTGAAGTGAATCACAACCGCGAAGATGCGAGAGGGCGGGCTGTCTGATTCGGCTGCGCCGTTTAGAGCTAGAGCCCAGGCAGGTCAGGGCACGGAGGAAACCCGGGTGAGAGCCGGAGACTGAGGTTAGGATCCATACATCCTGACATCCCATCCATCCCCATCCCCATCCCCATCCATTCTGTGTGTGTCAAGTTCGTTTTAGTTGCATGATGTCATGTCTAACGCACAGATTCTTCACCTGGTCGTCGTGATCATCTTCCCAATTCGATTCTCGGGTACGTGAAGAGGATTCGAATCACATTGCATAATGGTCACTACCCAACATGCATGTGGCGCCTTGTTCATCTCATGCGTGGCGGGCCAGAAGCCACATGAATGGGGATCATCCCGTCCGTCAGCTTCCGTGACTCCCGGAGCCGATGCAATGGTTGTTTCTAAATCCAGTCAATATCAATTTGTACCTACTAAGACAGAACCAACACTCGCTCTGCATCTGCCATCTGACCATTTTGATTTTGGACCCTGCTTCTTATCGCAAACGCTACGGATTAAAGCATCTCTATTAGTGTTTGGTTTATCTTATGCTTGTCTGCGTTGCTGCAGCCTGGGTCACACTTCAGCCAGTGCATTAGACTAGACTCTCAATAAGGTATGAAGAAAGTTGGAGCGGTCTACTGCTGTTGCGATTAGAGTTGACTGTGATTTTCGTTGATCAACACGCAAATCTCAACGCTGTCAATCGACCCCCATACAAGATACCAGCAATGACGCTTGGTTCCTGTCGTCAACACGATCTTGAATGGCTTTATCTCGCGATTCCGAGACCCTCTTGGCCTCTCCTCCAGAGATTCTTGCCACGGCTGGATCAACGCAGATAACACGGAAACAAGACAAATCCCCACAAGTTTATGCCGCTGAGGCTTAGGTTTGCCTAGTGCAGCCATTCACAAGTCTGCCCGGGCTACTGTAGGCCATGCAAGTCTCGTCAGAGTGGATTGGATTGGATGCGATCTAGCTGACGACAAGGTTGGTCCAGAGCGTTTTGCGTTTTTTGGGCGGTTCATTCATTACCCCTAGCAGGTTAGTGAGTGTCTTCCACTCCCAATTAGCAGGTGCTTAAAATTACTTCTGGGTACTGGTACTCGCGAGTCGCGACTCGAGGCGTTGGAACGGTAGTAATCAATGGCGTAGTTAGTGGTTGTCTACACTCTGCCTGCAGCAGCGTGGTCACTGAAAGTTGTGTCGGGTCTCATTTCAATGCTTCAATCAACGGCATCCATTGAAGAAAAGTGACGCTGGCCATCTTGAATCCGCCGGTGCAACAGCTTGTGCTTGCGCATACGACGGCGCTGAGCGGCCGGTTGGTCCCAAAAATACAAAGGGGGTCTGTCCCTGAGACTGACTGCGAGTTTATTTTGCGGCCGCGCGGCTTTGGGGTTGATGGATGTATCCGTCCACTTGCAGGGCCCTGAGCAGTGGAGATGGCTTCTCTTTTCTAGAGGTCGCCGTCCCGTCATAGCCGTGATCCTGCTGTAGCTGCGCACGAGTTGGTACTGCAATGTGTTATTCGTGTTTCCAATTCCTTCTTGTTTGATGAGGAGAAGCATTGTCGAAGGAAAGCCCCGGTAGACCAGCGACCGACGCGTTTTACGAGGTGATAGTCTATTTGGGGGCATGGACCTGACTCACTTGGGCAATGCGCCAAGTGATAGTCTCTAGAGAATCTGGCCAAGTGTTGATGAGCAGCCTCACAACGACTTCTGTAACTACAAGTATTCACCGACGCTATGGGACACTATCAACGTTGCGCGCGTGGTTTCTCATGGAAGCCCACAGCACAACACAACACAACACAACACAACAGATGAGGCATGGAGATATGGAGATACTGTAGTAGGTAGTTATCTCAAGACGAGGGGGGTTCTTTTGAAAGTCAGTGCAGTGACTGTGAGCAACTCAAAAAACTGGTACCTGTCTAAAAGGTATACGCTGGATCCAATGTCACCTCACCTCCCTGCCCTGGTAAACTTGAAGGCCGATCCCCCCTGCAGCAACAAAAGGACTTTTAGAGGACAGTGCGACACTTCAGAAGCCGTCTTTTCCTTGAACCCTTCCCTCTCGGTCATTTCCCTTGGTAGGGTTGCGCAACGCCGCAATGTGTGATGCACCAAAATGAGGTTCCTCAACCCGACATCGTGAGTTGATGGCGATAGACATTAATATTCGTATTTTTATTTTGAGAATGGCTGAATAACCTCTCTTGCTTTCTGTTTCTTGGCTGGCATAGCCGTACGGGTTATTTCACGGCTGTTACACCCGCAACCTTAACTCAATATCCCTTGCTCTAGGTCGTATTGAAAACATCAAGCTTTCAGTCGCTTGACGCGTCCGCAATCTCTCCAATTGCTGTTCTTGCTTTTCATACTCGTCGCTTAGAGTGCAGCGGTTTCACGGCGACAGTCATTCTTGGGCCATTGGAAGTCCGTCGAAATGACATTGCGCGTCTTGTGCTGGGCTGCTCCCCTAGGTGCCCATGCCACTCATTCATCCACTGGCGTTTGATTTTACTTGGCTTCAACTCTTGGCTCGACATGTTTTGTGCCTTGGTATCGCTTGGCACCAGAATTTCCCAGCCTTTGTGTCTCATCATCCCTTTGGCAACTCTTGTTTGCCAGCCCTGGGTCTTGGTAGAATCTTAGCATCTGCCACCGTCTATTTGGAGACCTGAATATTACCCTCAAAGGTGGCCTCACCGATTGAGACATGAGCGCGAAGGCCCGAGTGACAAGACTGTACCGTGCTGATAATACGGTATCAAGTACCGTGGTAATTGGCTCCTCTCCAGGACCCCGATCCAAAGCCCTAAAAAGACCAGCCCAGGCTCGGGCAGGCTCAGACTGGACTGAGACTCAGGTCCTTTTGGAGAGCCCGTTCGAGTTACCGTCTCTAGCATCTCCACCACTTTCGTTGTTCTCCCCTCTCTCGTTCGCTCTCGTTCGCTCTCGTTCGCTCAACCCGTTTCGTTCGTAGGTTACCTAACTACTGTCTGTACCTGTTGTCGTGAGCTGCTGTAGTATTGTTGCTTGTACTGGTCTTGTTACTCTCCTGTTGTTGCTCAAGCCAAACCAAACCGAATCATCTGTACCCGCCTCGGTCGCGAAACCCGCCAGCTACAACTACCTACTCATCCCTTTCTCTTTGACTTGGAACAGTTTAGTCCCTTCTGGCTCAGTCCATACCCAGTTCAGTTCAGTTAGGTTCCGTCAAGTCCAAGTCAAGTCAGTGCAGCACGCTACTGGACGGAACGGTACTTGCTACGACAGGCTATCCCCCGTCTATTGCCCAACACCAGTGTCAGCGCCAGCACCAGGGCACTCAGTCTCAGACTCTCTCTACCAGGGCGCTTCCCCCCATCATCACCATCTCATTTCAGTCTTGGATACCTACCTACCTTACTCTTCTATTTCTATTCTTGACCCTGCCATTTTCTTCTCGGGAACTTTAACTGAATTTTCTTGAACGCTGATGGCCTAGGCCGTGAGTCTTGGGGGCGATTGGGATATGGGCTACCACTTGCCTCACAACTTACGCTTGCGACCCTGCAACAACTGCATCTGCAATTCATTCACTCTGTAGTCCCTTTTACTCTCTTCGACTCTTCTCGACTGCCCGCTTCAATCAATTCCCAGTTCTGCCGCACGGCGGCGGCGACAACGACGACGACATTTCCTTTCTCGTTTTCCTCTCACAATAATAACCAGCTCGTTATTTCCTTTTCACCGTGGCCAAGAGGCCTATTAACTGGTGAGTGAAAACCTGCAACATCAATCACCCGCCCGTCGGCTCTCCCCGTTGTTCCTTGGCGACTCAGCGTTGTCCCCCCCCGAACTCACCTCCTCTTCTCTACCTGGCATTCACATCAACATTGTCTGTTGCGCTGTATCCTTACAAGGAAACCGTCCCATCTGCGAGTTCAATCGGCGATGGGGCCCCAGCCTTTGCCAAGACACTCCAAAATTTCATACCCCGATCGCCTTATCCCCTCAAGTCACCAATGTCGAGTAGTTAACTCCATGGTCCTTTGCTAATTCAATCAAGTTCGACATGCCTCCGGACGTCGGTGACAACGACGCTGGCCAGTCGGCTCATGACTGGCACGATGATGCTCCGTCGCCATCAGCGAGCATCAAGTCCGACAATGATCTTGACGAAGACGGCAACCCACAACCCGGCGCGTCATCACAACCGATTCAGAAGCGACGACGAGTAACGCGCGCATGCGATGAATGCCGACGGAAGAAGATTAAGTGTGATGGCAAGCAACCATGCACGCACTGCTCTGTCTATAGTTATGGTACGCGGCTTCTATCTGATTTATCGCTCAATCGCTTGTTCTTATACACTTTAACCCTCATACTGGAAAACGACGCGGTGGCTGACCGTTACATGCAGAATGCACGTACGATAAACCTTCAAACAGGAGAAGAAACCCGGCCCCACAGTACATCGAAGCCCTGGAAAGTCGACTACAACGCGCCGAGTCTCTACTTCACAAATTTATGCCCGATGTCGACCTGGCCGACCCGAATCTTGATCCAGCAATTCAGCAGGAATTCCGCAATCGCGAAAATGCTCGTGCCCAAGCCTCCAAGGCTCGACAGCCTCCTCCTCCACCACCCCAACCTGAGCATAATGAAGCCCATCTGACTTCAATGATCGATTCCGTCGGCCAACTTGATATCGACGAGAAGGGAAGTTTGGAATTTCACGGCAATTCCTCCGGCGCTGTGTTCTTGAAGCGTATGAAGGATCATTTCCGAGGAATGCTTGGCTCGTCTTCGAAAGCGCCGTTTCTGCCTCGTGCCGAACGACCGGCTGGTCTGGAGTCGCCCTCATTATCATCGGTCGGAACACCCTTCTCAGCAGCTCCAAGCTACCCAGAACTCCCGCCAAAGGACGTTGCCCGGAAGCTGTGCTATTATTCCCTCAGCTGCGCGACATGTCTCGTTCGAATCCTTCACGTTCCCACTTTCTACGAGCAAATGGACAAGATCTACGAACGACCACTGGACAATCTAACCAAGGACGAAACACAATATCTTGGACTATTATTCTCCGTCATGTCTCTTGGGTGTATGTACAACAATCTCGACGATAACGACCCAGGAAGCATGCCCTATCAAGATGCGACGGAAGAGGGTCTCAAATACTACAATGCTGCGCGATCAGTATTACACGACGTCACCGATTGCCGCGACCTCATTTCACTACAAGCTCTGCTATTTATTATTCTTTTCCTCCAAGCCACCTCGAATCTCAGCAGCTGCTATTCTTTCGTTGGTATTGCACTGCGCTCGTCACTCCGAATAGGCCTTCATCGACATTTGCAGCATGAAAAAATCGACCCCATTGAGCAGGAAGTCCGGAAACGTGTGTTCTACGTGGTCCGACAAATGGATATTTATGTTTCTACATTACTTGGCTTTCCTCTCCTCCTCAACGTGGACGATATTGATCAGCCATTCCCCTTGGAAGTTGATGACGAGTTTATTACACACACTGGAATTTTGCGACCACCGCCTGGATCACCATCTTTCTTCCAAGCGTTCAACGCCCATTCAGAGCTCATGGAAATCTTGGCAAAGGTCACGAAATACGTCTATCCAACGAAGGGATTGGGCCAGACCGTTACAAAAGAGAACAAACCTGCCTCCACCTATCTAATTAGTTATGGCCGCATCAAGGAAATTGAAGCTGAGCTTCATTCTTGGTTTGAAAGGCTACCCCAGCATTGGCGCCCAAGCGGTGAGGGGCCAATTGAGACCGTTCGGTAAGTGCGGCAATGATGTATTTGAAGATGTTATAGGGCATTACTAACCAAGGTGACAGAATCCGTCATTTGTTGAGATTTGCCTATGCACATGTCCAACTGGTGTTGTACCGACCATTCTTGCACTACGTCTCTCCTCGTTTGAGTCAAGGAGGCAAGGTCGATGAGCTATCATATGCTTGCGCAGCCGCGGCCATCAGCGTCTCTCGTAACATTGTGCACATTGGATTGGAAATCCGCAAACAGCGGGTTCTCAGTGGACCGTACTGGTTCATGCTGTACACTGAGTTCTTTGCCGTCCTATCCCTTGTGTTCTATGCTACAGAAAACCCCGAGAAACCTGGTTCTGGCGAGGTTTTAGCAGATGCTCGAGCTGGAAGACAAATGATTGCAGCCCTGGCAGAGAAGAGCATGTCCGCCGAACGAGTTACCAGTGCCCTCAAGGTATGACCCAAAAGATCGAACTCGAGTGATTTTACTGACGTTGTTGAAACAGGCTCTATTCGATCAATTACCAGAGCAATTGGATGCTGGAGCGATACGACAAGCCCCTTCAAAGAAGAGACCCGCCCCTACAGGACGGCCTTCTTCTGTTTCGTCTCATCACACTCCAATTCCCGCAAGCATGTCCTCCATAGGAACGACAGATTTCACTCGTGCAAGTCAGATGTCAACAAGCTCGTATCCTACGACCTTGTCCCAAGGAACAATGGATCTGCCCGGAGGAGGCATGACAGCCTTCCAAGATAACACTTTCTCAGCCAACTTTGGTGATTTCATGTCTCCCGATTTGCAGCGAAGCACCCCAGAGTCGACCAGCAGCGCAGCGACAAGTACTCAGCGCTATCCATACACGGGGCAGCAAATGGGTATGCACAACCCTGTCAACAAACTTGACTCGCTCATGTTCCCGTCTGAGGATCCTTTTGCCTATCCAAACCAACCTATGATGGAATTGGGATTCCCGGGCAAGACAGACCAGCCCACCACTATGGGAGACCAGAATCAAGATATGCAACTCTTCTTGACTGGAACTTTCGACGATGTGGAAAGCCAGATCTTCGGACAACCACCGCCCTACATGATGCACCAGCAGGGCCAGCCCATGATGAGTGCACCAGGCCACCAACCTATGTATGCCAATCCATCAGCCATAATGGGAATGCAGCCCGGTCAACCGATGATGCAACAACGGCGGCCAGTGTCACAAACGCACGCGATTCATCAGGGGCACGCCATGTCAAACCGACGAGCGCACGCACAACGGCATCAAGAAAGGCAAATACAACAAATGTTTACGGAACAGGGCATGCAGGCGGATTGGGGAGGCTTCTTTGGCTCTGGAAGAGGAGGATTCCAAGGAATGTAACGGTCGCTACATTTGATACCCATCATGATACGGGAGGACGGAAAGCGCGCGAGGCGTCGGCTAGTGATTTTGATCTTGATTTTTATTTCATGGGAGAAGCGATTTTGATTTGGGACGGAGTGTTTGGACTGTTAAAGGGGCTAGGATACCACGGTTGAAGAGTATGGCAAAGGAATGATCGCGTTTTTAGATATGGCCAATGCACATAGAAGGCGGCTTGAACTGGTGTACATTTGGACAAACATTGGATTGTCTGTTGAGGTTGTAGACGGAGATGAAGTGGGTGTGAACAGATGAGGGAGGGAAGCTGAATGAAAGGTGTAGGATCACGGAGAAGAAGACTACTTGTTAGCACTGCAATGAATTCAGCTTTGAGTATAGATTCATCCAATTGTAATGAGACTTGCCACCAGGCATATGAAACATTGAAAGTGGTTGACTTGAGTGTCATATGTGCCCTTTATATATTGCTTGGCTCGGAGATATGAGATCTATCAGCCACTGAAGCAATTATTTGCTGATACGAGATCGGATCGTCCCGCAATCTAATCTACGGAGTCCTCAACAAATCCACGGCGGCGGACTAAAAGCGTCTCATTATTCGATCTGGTTGCGTCATGAAATGGATGAATTAGTGCAGTTGGGCTTAGAAGGCTTATAAGGGCGTTATCAGAAGATTACGATACGCTGTGGCCACTCCCGATGAGCACCCCAAGGAAGCGATGCGGGGGAGACTGTGGCTGACTGATACTGTAACTCCAACTGTACCTTAACTGTAACTGTAGCTTGCCTTAGTACCTGGGCTTTAGTGTATGTGTTATCACATGAAACTTGAAGCTTCCCTCTCTTCTCAATAAACAACACAGAATCTTGAGCAACTCTCTTTGTCCGTTCGGCCCTATTCTAACACGCTCGTTCGATCCTACGTACGAACCAACAAGGCTGCACTGTACTGTATTTATCGTGCACGCAGATGGCACCGCCGATAACGCCGCCGAAGCCCGTCTGCGGGGAGCAGAGGCCTCAAGCACGTGAAAGAAGGTCAATGAGCTACGAGTTTGTGCTTGAGGATGAATTTGACGCGCTGTGAGTTGGTCTTGGACTCCTAGGCCCTTATTGATGTGGTGTAATGCTCAGATCACTGACTCGGGCTTCGTGGTAGGTGTGTTGAGGTGAAGAAGAGTGACGATGACTGCGGCGGTAAAAGCAGCAGTGGTAACAAGTATCCCGGTATGTTCTAAGAAGCTCTGTCTTGAGAACCAACGAATACTGACATACCGTGAAGCAAAGCTACATGCGCGCAAGGTCGTCAAGGAGCTCGGCGTTACTGATGGACTCATCTATCTTCCTGGCGAGCCTACACGCCTCTATGAGGACTCAGATCAGTCGCCTCCTTTCAAGCAACGCAGATAGTATGCTACACAGTCCCTATGAGGAAGATTTACTAATAAAAATGCAGCTTCTACTACATGACTGGCGTTGACTTCCCCGACTGTGCCGTTACTTACGAAATCGCCATGGATCGCCTCACCCTCTGGATCCCTTATGCTGAGCCACGACAGGTCTTGTATCATGGTCCAACTCCTGACGCAGCAGAGGCTATGCGCAAATATGACGTCGATGATGTTCGATACACTGCTCAGCTGTCCAAATTCCTTCATGGCCAACTTCGTCCCGAGAAGACTCTCTACGTCCTTCATTCTGATCAGGCTCCTAAGTTAACTGATAGACCACGTGGACAGACTCAGATCAACTGCTCCAAGCTGCGACCTGCCATGGATGAGGCCCGTGTAATCAAGACGGAATATGAAGTTGCACTCATTCGTCGCGCTTCACGTATCTCTGCCGCTGCTCATCGTGCTGTGGCTGAACGTCTCCTTACTATGCGCAATGAGCAAGATGTCGAGGCGGTTCTTCTTGCCGCTTGCACTTCACGTGGTGCTCACGCCCAGGCCTATCCTATTATTGCTGGCGCTGGTGTCAATGCTTCGATTCTACATTACGGAGCCAACAACCAGCCTCTTGAGGGCAAGCAACTGATCGTTGTCGATGCTGGTTGTGAGTACCAATGTTACGCCAGCGACATCACCCGTACTCTCCCTGTAAGTGGTTCCTTTTCTAAGGAAGCCTCTGCTATCTATTCTATTGTGCAGCGCATGCAGGAAGAGTGTATAGCACGTGTTCGACCCGGCACTGTTTACTACGAACTTCAGCTTCATGCCAGCGATGTGGCTCTCCAAGGCTTGCGCAAGTTGGGTCTTCTGAAGGGCAACTTCGAGGAGATTCAAAAGGCGGGAACGGTCGCTGCTTTCTTCCCCCACGGTCTCGGCCATCATGTTGGTCTTGAGGTCCATGATGTCACTGGCTATGAGCGTCTCTTGATGAGAGACAACTTCCACGTCGAAGGTGGTAAGCGTGAGATGGTAACTGCTACGGCTTTGGTGGCCATGCATCGTATGGCTTCGTCTTCCCCGCCTACAAAGCCAAGACAGGCTCTCCAACCCAATATGATTGTGACAATTGAGCCAGGAATGTGAGTACTATATCTCCTTCGAAATTGAAGTCCATGAGCTAATTTATCGAAGCTACTTCTGCCGTCCTTTTATTGAGGGATACTTCCTGAACAACCCGTCACATGCCAAGTTCATTAACAAAGACCTTCTCGAGACATACTATCCAGTTGGTGGTGTTCGCATCGAAGATGACATCCTCGTCACACCCGGTGGCTATGAGAACTTGACCTCTGCTGCCCCCAAGGGCGACGAGATGCTTGATGTGATCAACGGCAGCTTTGAGAAGATTTGACGACGATATGAATGCTTGCATCTGGTTATGAAACTATCGGCGAGCAAGGCGAGCGAGTTTGAAATGCTTAGTGTATGAATGCGTGGATAGTTAGTTATAGGTGGCCTGGGAGTGGTCTAATGGCATGAGTATATGGTCCAAGTAATGAGAATGAGTCCTGGATACATAGTCTTTCAGATTTGCGATATTGATTTATGATCTTTTCTAATCATCATACTCATTTCTTTTGTTAACATAAAAACTCTCCCACGTACACGGCTCATGCATCTAATTTACAAAGCACTGCAATCAATACCAAGGAACAAGACGTGAAGTCAAACCTCACTATCCAAATACAACTTCTCCTTTGAATCCGTACTCCCCCTCTTTTTAGCCTTTCTTCATGAGTTTACAGGTACTTCTTGGGCATGGATGAGCGTCGTTTCTTGTAAACTACAAAAGCCGCAACGAGAAGACCTTGTGTTCCAAGGAAAACAAAGATAAGGAAGCGGTGGCCGGGAGTCTTGGCCATGACGGTCTCTGACAAAGAGTTATGGTGGTCAGTAAGCGTGTCCTTGAAGGTACGCTCGGTGGACTGCAGCTTGCGGTTGAGTTCCTTTCGGAGACCTTGGATATCCTTCTCGAGCTCCAAGACACGGCTGTGCAGAGCAGTGATATCGTCGAGCTTACGCATATCAGCACGGAGCTGGCCAATCAGGGTAGTCAAGTCCTCGTGGCGCTTCTCATCCTGCTGCTGATGGCGTGAGGAGGTGCGCTGCAGGGAGGCGAGCTGGTGGTTGGTGTTCTGGAGGCGGTTGTGCAGATCCATAAACTGAGCCTTGGAAGTCTGGAAGATATCGGGATCTTCATCTGCGTACTCGCCGTCGTTTCGCTTGTTGTTACTGTTGGAGGTGTCCCTGACGGGTGGAACTCGCTGGTTCTGGTTCTGATTCTGGCCCTGGTTTTGGTTTTGGTTCTGCTTAGGATGGTCACGAACAGGACCACTGTCGCTGTTATCAGCCATGACAACCATCTTGAAGACCTCAAAAGAATCAGGGTTATCAGGGGTAGCAGCAGTGACACCAAACTGATAGCCTGTGGGAATGCTGAACTTGTCTGACTCGAAGCACAGGTTACCATCCAACTCAACACGGAATGTCCTGGCGGTCTGTCGAAGCTTGACCTGCGAAGGTCGGCCGAGGTTGCGGTAGTTGTAAGGGCAGTGGCCGAACGAGAGCTCATCGACATTGCTTTGCCTCGAGTAATCGGTGTTTCCATCGTTCAAGAAACCTCGAACCATACCGCTGGAACCACCAGAAGTATCGATGACCAGAGCCAAACCGTCGAACTTTCCGACAGTGTAGATGCTTCCAGAGCCGATCGTAGCAGGACCGTTGCGAACAAGCCAGATGTTGAGGTTACCACGGCCACGATCAGGACCGTTGGCTCGGAAGTCAACATCGGCGATCCATTGGTTGCGAAGTAAAGGCTGCTGGCCCCAGACGGCACCTCGTTGGTTACCAGGAGCAAGAGGTGTCAAGATAATTCGGTTTGAGAGAACTTCGGGCGTGTTGGGGTTGCCTTGGACAGCAAAGTTGGGGATCTGTCCACGAGCCTCGGGTGGGCTTATCCTATAGACGCAGCACGGGTTAGCAACGTTGGATCCCTGGGCAGTGAGTGCAGTACCACAAAAGTACAAAAAGGTAGAACAAACCTTCCAGCATGACCAAAACTAAGTTCACTGATGAGATACTGAGCCTGCGACAGGCTTGCTGCCAGCAGCGCAGCCAAAGAGAAAGAGACCTTCATAGCAGCGTAAAGATGGATGCAGATGGGGACCAAAAGACGAAATAAGAACAAGGATAGAACAATATTCCAACCGCAGACAAGACAAAGACAAGACTAGACAAGGCACCTGCGCAAGGACGGACTCACTCTCCTTTGTCCCAAGTTCGGGTCACGGAAAAAAACGAGCTCGGGAAGTTGAATGGAACGAGCCGAGTTGGTGGAGGCAAGGCTGAGGTCTAAGGACACTTTGCACTATGCAGCCCCTGGAACAAGCGTATACCGTACTTGGTGGTTGGAGTTTAGAGCGGGGGTTCACTAAGGTGCCTATAGACCAACAATCAAGAATTAACCATGGAGTTCTGAAAGACACAATATCGAGACATGTAACAGAAGAATTAAGATAACAAGAGAACAAAGAATCTATCAGCCGGTACTCAAACACAACAAGGGAGAAGGAAGGGCCTCACGGGCAACAGACATTGGCTTGATGAAGCCACATGCGAGCATTCAACTCAGCCTTGAAAAGGGTTTTGTGGCGCAACCCAAGCTAACTGGAGCAGCGTGGCTTGATGATGCCCAGTAAAGAGCATCATTGGTGGATTTGTTAGCTAGGTACCTATAGTACCTAAAGAGATGGAAGCTGGCGAAAAGAGCTCGGGCCGTCGGTAGCTTCAAAGAGAATACGGTGAGCCCCTTTCGAAGTGTTTTGAGATTGTGTGATATAATTGAATTGAATAATAGGTAAAGCAAGGATGGGCAGTTTGGGAGTTGCTTTTGTTACTCAGACTTTGACACCTATGGCCAGAGTAGAGTCAAAGCTATACCCCTGTAAGTAACTCCATAGCTGGACCCCAGATTGGACATGTCTAGGAGGGTTCTTAGAGATAGTTGTGCGTCTTTAGACTGGCCTTGGTTGCTGGGACGGCCTGAAAGTCTTAATTTGACGCTAGGTTCGTCTCCATATAAGAAGTTATTCAATGGATTTTGCCAACTCAATGTGAAATGGGCTGTTTGAAGCTCTGTTGTACCTGTTCCTTGGTTGTCAACTCATTCAATGCTAGTTAGGGTGTTTTAGTGGGGACATGCTTGAACAAACCACCTCATGCCCAAAAAAAGAACACGAGCCAATCTCCTTCTCGTCATGACTTGTATCAAGGTCTACTTCAACTAATCCCACAGCAACAAGGTCATGAGGCCATCTCCAGCCCGCGACAACACAATTAGTGACCGCGCATCATGAGCGAACATTACCCAACACTTGCGCAGACTGCGCTTGTCGCTGCCGCCTTCAAAATCCTCCTGTTCCCCGCATAGTGAGTCTTGTTCCATCATATCCGTCGCGTGCCGTCGCTCACCACCCACCGAAAAGCAAATCGACCGACTTTGAAGTCCATCGCAATTGGCTCGCCATCACCAACAGTCTTCCCCTGGAGAAGTGGTACTTCGAAGAGACGTCGGAATGGACCCTGGATTATCCCCCCTTCTTCGCCTACTTCGAATGGATCCTCGCACACGTCGCCCGCCTGATTGATCCCCTCATGGTCAAAGTCTACAACCTCGATTACGAGAGCTGGCAAACCGTTTACTTTCAACGAACTTCTGTCATAATTACAGAGCTTGTGCTGGTCTGGGCCCTTCAGACCTTCATCGACAATGCGCCTCTGAAGTCCCGTCGCGCCGCTCAGGTCGCTGCTCTATCTATTATTCTCTCTCCCGGGCTTCTCATTATCGACCATATTCACTTCCAGTACAACGGCTTCATGTACGGAATTCTTGTCATGTCTCTTGTTCTTGCTCGAGACAAGAATGAGCTACTAACCAGCGGGCTCATCTTTGCTGCCCTCCTATGCTTCAAGCACATTTACTTGTACTTGGCGCCAGCTTATTTCGTATATCTCCTGCGAGCATATTGCTTGTCGTCTAAATCCATCTTCCGAATCCGATTCTTGAATTCGATCAAGCTGGGTTTGGGTATTGGAACCATCTTTGGAGCTGCTTTTGGATCATTTGCAGCTATGAATCAGATTCCTCAGCTTCTGAGCCGATTGTTCCCTTTCTCTCGTGGCCTATGTCACGCTTACTGGGCGCCTAATGTCTGGGCTCTCTATTCTTTTGCGGATCGAATCTTGATTCACAGTAAGTTCCGCACTGATTCAGAACAACTACCTCCGCCATTAGTCTAACATTCTATAGTTGCTCCACGTGTTGGCTGGACTGTCGACAAGAACGCACTGCAGAGTGTCACTCGTGGCTTAGTTGGAGATACAGCTTTTGCCGTTTTGCCTGAAATCAGCCCAAGAACCTGTTTCGTTCTCACACTGTTCTTCCAGGTCCTCCCTTTGATCAAGCTATTCTCTCAACCAACCTGGGAGACGTTCATCGGTGCTGTCACCCTGTGTGGCTATGCGTCTTTCCTCTTTGGCTGGCATGTCCATGAGAAGGCCATTCTTCTTGTCATCATCCCCTTTAGTCTTATCGCCCTTCGAGACAGACGTCATCTGGGAGCCTTCCGGCCGCTGGCTGTTGCCGGTCATGTATCACTCTTCCCCCTGCTATTCACGCCGGCAGAATTTCCTATCAAGACACTCTATGCTATCACCTGGCTTGTTGTCTTCCTGATGGCGTTTGATCGTCTTGCCCCTGCTTCCAACAAGCCGAGGATCTTCCTCTTAGATCGGTTCAGCACGCTGTACATTGCCGTGAGCATCCCACTCATATTATACTGCTCACTCCTACACCAGATCATATTTGGTAAGAGCTATGAATTCCTCCCGTTGATGTTCACGAGCTCGTATACGGCGATTGGCGTGGTTGGAAGCTGGTTGGGTTATATGGTTGTGTATTTCACAGCATGAAGTGTTGATGTTAGATACCCAATAGATTTCGTATCTTTTTTCAAAATGAATTAATCTGTCATGATGTTCTCTGAATCAAAAATATTATTCCTCTGGTGAGTTGGCAGCTGGAATAATCACTGCCAGGCCTGTGCTTCAGAGACCCTGAATCTATACAGGGGTATAATCGATCTAGCTGGCTTCTTGAGGCCTGTTCACGATATTTTATTATTCTATTGTGCTTTTTATCCTCCTGCATGCGGAAGCAGTGGCAGGCAAGTGTGAGATAGCATGCGATACCAATTGTGGGGCTTCATAGAGCACAAAGCTAGGTGATGGTTCTGTAGGAGGCCGTGGCTCCAGCTCTGGCTGTGACATAACGGTTCCTTTGCCAGTGCCTAAAAGTGTAAATACATTGCACGTGGCCTAATTACATTATGACTGAGTGATGAGGTGCGTTTGGGGGTATTTTTGGAGTGACAGGGCTGTATATAATTCCAATATGACTTACACGGCGCGTTTGACGGAGAGACCGGGGAGGCTCTTCTTCTATGTCATGATGCTCTGTTAATTCCAGGCAGTCTAGATACAAGTTTACTACATTGACAGAGTACAATCTCCAGAGGCTCTTTGACTCTGAAATGCAATTTGCTGGTGATTATCGTGAGTGATTGTGGTATCAGAAGCTTACTTGGCGTCCCGAGATGACGGTCTGGAGTATCTCCAGGAGAATTCCAAGATTAAGCTATATTGAGCATAACTTCCCGAACCGGCATCAGCTGTTTCCGAAACCATGTTTTCTGGGTGCAGAGTGACGTGAGGATTATAAAGAGTCCAAGAACGTGGGCAAAAAGTTGAGTTAGGCTTGTTTTATAGGCGGGCGAAGTTGAATGATGGATCTTAGACGAGGAGGAGGAGGGCCACGGGCCGACAGGGGTTGGAGGTGGAGAGGATGGAACGGATCCATGAGGAGCTAAACTAAAAAAAAAAGCTGGGACAGCATGACAAGACATTTTGACGCGCTTAGGATGTTGACTCCAACAAAGCATGGATACAATATAATAGACAGTACACAAGTAAATTGGATGTAGTAATATATCATATATACACTTCTTGATGTATCGCTTCTCTCACTTTTAGTACCGCGTTAGTCTCAGCCTCGGGTATCTGCAGCCGCATTCTTCATCAAAGCATTGGATCGGACCCTACCTATTAATGTGCCAGCCGTGGAGGGCACCTCAGGGACGGGGCGGCATTGACTCCAAGTACCTGTACTTGTAAGTTACTGAATCATGGCCCATATCTTAGTGGCGGCCCGGGTATCTCTCAGCTCCCAGTGACCCACCGTACTACCGGGACCTGACCTGAGGTGCCCGTTAAACTCCCTCCCGCCAGCCCAGGTCGCGTACTTGTAGCCCGCTTCTTTTCCTTCTTTAGATTCTTCTTTTCTTCCTACATCATTCTCCTCACTCTAGTCACGCCCGCAACTTGTCTCTACCTCGACAGCGTCTGCGCATTGTCAGAGATATATCGTATATCATCTTTTCCGCGTCTTATACCTTGCTTCTTCGCTCTCCGCTGCGTGCGAGCGAGCGTGTAAGTCGTTCAACTCCGGACTCCGTCTCTCGAGGAGCCCACCCCGATTTCTATTTCCCACCTGCGCGCCCGCGTTCTCCTCGATCCGCCCACGCAAAACGAAGCGACCCCAAATTTCACCTTCACACCCTTCTTCAACGTCGCGTCTTCCACCACAATCACCCTCGTGCTCATGCTGCAATATAGCATCGCTTTCAACCTTCAATCTTGTTAGTGGGGGCAGGCTATACCTTAGCCTTGCAGGTGGTTTCTATTGCACATCCGACTCGGCCGCTTGCGCCTCGATTACTTGACCATGGTACGCGCTTCTCTTGCTTGCCTCTCGGCCACTTCGCCTTTGCTAAACGAGTATCACCAGGTCCTCTTCAAACGTAAACCGGTCCGCTTCTTGCCGGCACAGGAAATTGAAGATGAGAATACTGAGGTACGGCTAACTTAACATAGCTATAGGTTTTGCGCAATAGCTGAACAGAAATAGGTCTGGCACATTCCTCAAACAGGGGAGATCTTTACCTCATATGAGGACTATCTTGATCGGTAAGTGCCATGTATCACCCGAGTCCAATATTACACCTTACTTACACAACTCTTAGAATGGATTTCTATAAGCAGGTTAGCTATGGTATCTGGTTTGCGCCTTGACATCCCTCGCTTACCCATCCTGCAGCGTCGCTTCAATGATCAGATTACAGGCCATTCCGGTCTAACTTTCTTTGAAGCTCTGAAGAGCGAGGTTTGTTTTGCAACCTTTGATTTCTTGTTGTTCAACGGCTAACAATTGGCTTAGCTTGCTGGTGGCAAAGAAGTCGAAGCTTCATTTCCTGAGGCGTTGAAAGGCCCTATACTGCGTAAGGTGCAGTTTCAGACCGTTTCTCGCCTGGATAACCTCGTTGATCAAATCTACGACGAGTTCAAGCATGACTATTACCCTGGTGAAGAGGTCACAGTGACCATGAAGGGAGGCGATCGCGCTCATGGATTGGTCCGCGACAAGACAACTTTTGGTCCCCGTGCTCTTCCTGATGGAACTCACTCTTTACCTACAACTCGCTATCTGGTGGATCTTAAGGACACAGAACAGGACACGATTGTAACCGATGAACACATCTGTCGCGACCGGGGTATTTTCACCAAGGCGATGCTTCGATCTTTCATCAAGAAGACCGTCACTCGAGACGCATGGAATGGGGCACCGTGGTTAGTTAAGCATGACTATGCGAGCCAGTATCATATCGATACTCGTGTTCCTCCTCACCTTCGGTATGACACAAAGGTCATGGAGCGTAAACAGCTGCAGGCCCAGAAGCGAGCCCACCTCAGCCATGACACCAACGGTCATGATCTGACTTCTGCACTTCATTCTGGTCCAGTACGCCTGCCGGAACTCAAGCCGGCTCCCAAGAGTAAGGCGAAGCCTGGTCAGCCGGGATCTGGTTCAAAAGGCCTCAAGTGGCCTCTTAACATGCCTGTTCATGGCAGCAACCCATTCAGCTCTCCTTCGGACTATGGAATCCAGACACCAATCCAGCGTGAACCTACGCCGCCTCCTCCCCCACCTCCTCCCCCGAAATATCCCATCGAAGATTTGCAACTTGAGCCCCGAGATGATCGCAAGCGTCCACCGCTCAAATTCCTTTGCAGAAACCCACCTGTAAAGGTTGAAAACGACGACATGCCGCAGAGTGAGTATTGCGACAAGATTGATATGGAATCGATTGGCCCATTGCTGGAAACTTGGGACACCTTAAATGTGTACTGCGAGGTGTTTAAGCTGGACTCGTTCACATTTGACGATTATGTGGAGACTCTCTGCTTTGCGTCAGAGGAGGTTCCGATTCAATTGCTTGACGAGATCCATTGCTCAGTATTGAAGATTCTGGTGGACTCTGAAGCCGATGGTGGCAAGGTTCGCATCACTTTACCCGAAGTCGACGAAGAAGATAGCGACGAGGACAGCGATGAGGATGCTAGCGCTCTGCCAACTCCTGAACCCGAGGCTCGGCCAGTGGGGCGAGCTACCCGCAGCAGTCTTGCTAAGGCGGAGGCAGAACGTTTGGCTGCCGAGGCCGCGGCCGCTGAGAAGGAAAGCGAGGAGGAGACCAAGCATCGCGCCGAGCAACTTCTCAAGGATTACGACTGGATCGAACACCTTCGAAAGCGAGACTTTGCTAACGGAGGATGGGAGCGAATCATGGTTGGCCTTCTCCATCAGTTATCAAAGAACGAACGTCGTCATGAGGTCTGCGAGGAGCTCTTGCACCTCCTTGTGCCTGCTGGAGTTGACGCTACTCAAGAAACTGTCAAGCAGCGATACGCCCAACTCGATGTCAACCAGCGGGTCAAGGCTTTGCAGATAATCTGCATGCTGACCACTGAGACCAAGGCCATGCGAGGCTACATGGAAGATTGCAGCGAAACCATGACCACCTACCGCAAGGAGAGGATCGAATGGCAGCGGCAACGTAAGCAAGCGTAAGTCAAGAGCCAATCTTGCCCATTTGGCAGCGAATGCTAACAACCTATGCAGCATTGAAGATCTACGCCAACTCAATGAGCAGAAAAAGATCCTCCTACCAGAGAACATGCCTCCTTCCCCGCCGAAGGAAGAGGATGGGGACGTGAAAATGGCTGATCCTGAAGATTCCATTATCTCACGAGGGGGGGACGGCGAAGAAACGGAAGATGACCCATCGGCTCGCAAGCGCCGACGACCTCAGACGGCTAAGCAGCGTAAGCAAGAGGAAGAAGAGGTTCGCAAGAAAGAGAAGGCAGCCAAGGGTGCCAAGACGCCTAAGCCGCCAGCCCAATCAAAGCAGTTCATCAAACTTTTGAAGGACATTCAGAAGAAAGAGGAAGTCGTCAAAAAGTGTGAGGACGAGATTGCCGTCATCGAAAACGATCTGCGCGAGGCTGACTGCCCACGAACCCGAGTGCTCGGAAAGGATCGCTTCTGGAACCGGTACTATTGGTTTGAACGAAATGGCATGCCGTATGGTGGGCTTCCTGATAGCTCGACTGCATCAGCCGATTACGCTAACGGCCTGATCTGGGTTCAAGGACCTGACGAGCTTGAGCGAGAAGGATACATCGACCTACCTGCTGAGCTTCAGGAAGAGTACAAGGAAAAGTTCAACATGACTGTTCCTGAGCGAAAGGCTATGGAAGAGGCCAACACCAGTGTCTTCAACGCACACCAGTGGGGTTACATCTCGGAGCCGGCGCATGTAGATGAGCTCATCAAATGGCTAGACCCTCGTGGTTTCAACGAACTCAAGCTTCGAAAGGAGCTCTTGAGCTTCAAGGACAAGATTGCCAAGCATATGGAGAGCCGCAAGGCCTACCTGTCCAAGGAGGAAGACGGTGAGAAGAAAGAGGAGAATCACAAGCGAATGAGCACTCGCATCCGGGACAAGTCGCCGGAGGTGCCCAACTATCGCAGTCTCCAGTGGGAGAACACGACCGCGCTGGAGGAACTAGGACACTTACACAGTGACCCCCCGCCACCTCCCAGATCTCGAAAGCAGACACGAAAGCGGGAGGCCGTTAACGACGCGCCAGCCCCAACAGCAAAGTCTCGACGACGATGAAAAAGCTATATGTTGCTTATGGAGTAATATCCGTCTCGTATCAAATGGAGTCTGATGTGTGAATTGGCTGCATAGCAGAGGAAAGAATATGGAAAGCATCCAGAAAAGGATATCGATGGATTTTTTTTACAGCGGACTTGGGGATGGTCACAGCGTGTTGATTTTGGCGCAAAGCCTATGGATTGAAGGAGTCTTAGAGCAAAAGGCGTTTGGTTCCTATATTTGCTTTTGTGGAAGGGGTTTCGGGGAGGGAGAGGAACGGAACGCATCCAATGGCATCGCATCACATGGCAACCGGCAGCATTCGGGAGTGGCATAGAGAGAAAGAAATACTGTAACTACCTAGATTCGAGGCCCAGGAACTGGGCTCTTTTTGTATGAGACAAAGGCAAGAAAGACAAAATCAATGAAAACATACTTGCTCAATAGATCGACCCGAGGACTCGGCACATGTGATGCTCCCGGTCCTTTTTTGTTCTTTTATTTATGGATCGAGATCGACGAGCCAACCAAAAGTGATGCATCATGGTCGCATATATATTTAGGGTGGCCATATTTGGAACCTTGGCCGAGACTAATCGGCCATATAAATTTGAGGCTCCCGGATGTTTTGAGAAGTTGTCATAGACTCACTCGATTTCTATTATTGTCAACTGATTCATCTTGATACACAGTTTCAAACCGTTCACACTTAAGCACCTAATCATGGCTTCAAACGAACTACCCCACGTCAAGCTCTTCTGGTATGTCTCATTTATACATTGGTCACTGAAATGCTAACCAATTCAGGCTCGAGAAGTCGCGCTCCCAGCGCATCCTCTGGCTGCTCCAGGAGCTCAATCTGCCCTATGAACTTGAAATCTTCCACCGCAACAAGAAGACCATGATGGCTCCCCCGGAGCTGCAAAAGGTGCACCCGCTGGGCAAGTCGCCTGTGATCCAGATCAAGCCTGCTGGCGCCGCTGAAGACGCTGAGCCCATCACCCTGGCTGAGAGCGGCTTCATCACTCAGTATCTTGCGGAGAACGTGCCTGAGGGTAAGAAGCTGGTGCCTCAGCGATGGAAGGAGGGTATGGAGGGCAAGATTGGTGGCGAGACTGAGGCTTGGATGAGATATCAGTACTATCTTCACTATTGTGAGGGTACTCTCATGCCTCCTCTGGTCATGGCCCTCGTTATCAGCGGTATGTGAACCGTCTATCTTCTCTCGCCTCAATCAGTGACACTAACTCGATATACAGCCCTCAAGTCTCCCCAGGTTCCCTTCTTCATCCGCCCCATATCAGCAATCCTCGCCAACCGCATCTTCTCGGCCTTCATCTTCCCCAATGTGCACGTTAACCTCAAGATGATTGAAGGTCATCTTGCTACATCAGGTGGCAAGTACATCTGTGGACCGCAACTCACTGCCGCGGATATTCTCTTGAGCTTCCCATTGATTGCTGCCAAAGAAGATCTCGACAACTTTGGAAGCTTTGAGAATGGCTCCTGGAAGTCGGAGTTTCCGAAATTAGCCGAGTATATTGAGTTGATTGAGAATGAAGAGGGCTACAAGAAGAGTGTAGAGAAGATTGTTGAGATTGATGGGGAGTTTTCTGCTACTCTTCGACCGGGACAATGAACTTGAAGAAACTAGATAGAAACGAGGTATGATTTATTAGATTAAAAGGATAAATGAAGATGTACCTTTGAACTACTGAATTTTATAATCCCAGAAGCGACATAGACGGTAAGCAATAAATAAATACCTGCGAATAAGTTGGCTTCACGTCTTCATTTGGTAGCGACTTACCCGGTATAGGCCACACCGAAATTTACCGAGGTGGGAAGCACAAACGCATTTGATTGGCTCCTCACCTTCTGGACCATCAACTTGATGAAAATAGTGACCCTCAACTGACTGAGCTACATATTGCACCTGCATCCACCAAAACCCTCCTGGGGTCTTCACGCCATGTACGCATCTCGGACAGCCTGTTCAAGATGCTCATCACAGTTGCGATCAGTTCCGACCTCAGCCAAGCGGCTTGGGGCTGCAGCTTCGTATTCAACCACAGCTGATATTTCTGATACACCAAGGATCAGAACAAGGACAGCTTCACAGTCCGCCAACACCAGCAGAGAGTCAAAACAATCCCACAATGGACCGATTTCATGGGCCAATGCATTCAATCATAAACAGAAATCAGAGCAGGACCCTGCATTGGCACTTTTCAAAGAAATCGTGAGCCGTGCCGATCATGAAGCCACCCCAAGCACCGAGGCTGTCAATGGACCTATGCCTGTAGTCACTGAGATTGAAATCAGCGCAAGACTCAAGGAAGTCATGTCTAGAGGATACAACCCCAAGGAGCGCTATAACATCTTCCGCGATGAAATCTGGCCCAGTATCGTCGGTCTTGAAGGCCAGATCCCTAAGACTATCTACACAGCTGTAACCCAACTGCTCAGCAGTGAGTGTGAACACATGTTTCAAAATGGTCTATTCAAGAACAGCCACGATATAGCTGAGAAGTACCGGGCGCTTGGGGACTATAGCCTTCGCATACGAAACGATCTCATTCTCAACATGTGTGCTAAGCTCTTACAGCACAAGAATGAGTCCAATAGCCGCACCGCAATAAGGATGGAGATTCTCAAAATGTGGCAGCATATCTCCCAGCTCAAGCGACCCAGTGAAGCCGATAAGGAGGCGCGCTTCGCACTACCCAGCGTCACAGAGGTGTTGAAGGATGCAGAGTATAGCAGGGATGACTCCCCGGCACAAGCAGGGACACAGGCATCTCGAGCGTTGGCCTCTTTGTTCCTTCAACTACCACCGCCACAAGCCATTGAAGTCATCCCTTCACTACTGGCTACCCTCGCTATCACTTCAGATAACAGATTTTCTGGCTCTGACTACAGGACGCAGTTGTCGCCTTTGCTAATACTTGTACGAGCGGTGCTATCCAAGTACAAAATCAAACAAGCTGATATCGATACTATCGTGTCAAAAACCTCAAGACTTTCCCCCGAGAAACTGGCCACAATCAAGGAGTATGTCACGCAACAATGGGCTCTTGCATCAGATATGATCATGGGTGAATCTCACGCCTGGGTGAAAGCCTCATCTCAGGGTCCGTATCCAGGAGCGAGAACCAGTGTCAACAGCTATCACAAGCAATTACGAACAGCTTATAGGGCACGCAACAAAAGTGCCGTCGGGTCCGTCTGGGACAACATGTTAGTGGCTTTGCGCGACAACCCGAGTATCAAACCTCAGCTGGCTCAAGATCGTGAATTCCTCGATTTTTGGATCTTTGTGTGGTGTGCAATTCGTCGTTATCCAAGAGTTCAGGAGACACTGGACCTAATGCGCTCGCTTGATGTCGAGCCCACAGTGAGAACGTATACAAGCATGTTGCACGGGTGGAAGATGTGCAAGGACATTGGCAAGATCGAGGCATTATGGGATCAACTTGTCAAGTCTGGCATGAAGCTCGACAGTGTCATCTGGACTGAGCGTGTGTCGGCGCTTATTGAGCTCGGTCAGCATCGGAAGGGTCTACAGGCCCTCGCGGAGATGGTAGAAAACTGGCAACGCGCAGTTAAGAAAGGAAACCAGTCTCAAGCTGTTGAGCCTACTATAGAAGCCGTCAACGCTGCCTTTAAGAGTCTGTTAAATACAGACCCTAAGGCCGCACACGATCTGCTGGCGTGGGCTGGGAGACAGGGTCTCGCTCCAAATACTCGCACCTACAACATCATCATCCGCGAGACGATTCGCATGGGCCATCACAGGAACCTCGGCGAGCTCTTACAGTCTATGCAGAAGGAGGGCATCGAACCTGACTCTGCTACCTTTACCATTCTACTCGAGTCTCTTATTGGGCGTATGGATGATGCCAGTGCTGAGGAGCAAGTTGTTGCTATCAAAGAAGTCTTCAATCATATTGAACAAGCTGAACTCAAGCCTAATCTCGAGACATATGGCAAGATGCTTTACGCTCTTGATGGTCTTCCCAACTGCTCCGACGATGTTGTTGCTGCCCTGCAGCAACATATGCGCGACAACGGCTTTGGTCCTGTTCTAACACCTCACATGATCACTATTCTGGTTGAGCGCGCGCTTCGTCATGATCCTCCTGATATCAACAAGATCCGCACTCTGCTCAAGGACAACAATCTAACAAAGGTGTCCAGCGGCGACCAGACCCTGTGGGAGCGAGTCATGACCGCCCACGCCATCGGCGGTGACGTTCGAGAAGCCATGTCTATCTTTGATGATCTCGCCGATGCTGGCCGCCCTGCCACATCGCTCTCTTGTCTCAAGGATTTGATGCAAGCGCTTCTGGAAAATGAAGACACGGAGTCGGCCAAGAGAGTCGTGGATGTTGTTCTCAAGAATAAGCTACATGATAGGGAGAGCAAGAGTGCGAATGAGAGATACTGGAGACATCATTTCTGGTTTCTGGCTCAGAGTAATGGTTTGATAGACAGCCAGAAGTTGAGGCAGTATGCGCGCTCTTAGAGACAACAAAGAGGAATGATTGGATGAGAGAATTGTACCACTAGTCAAGGGTTAGACATGTACTAGAGGTGTATACCTCGCTGGGATAGATGCTGTGCTGATCATGCCTTGAAGCATCTGTTTTGTATATTGAATGACAAAAGTTTTCATCGCCAAGACTATGATATAGATAGTTTTCTTCGTTCGCCTAACGCCATTTAAATTACCAACTCAAGTTGGCATATCAAAGTTCCTGTTCTCGACTTATGACTGATCCATCGGGTCTCCATCACCAGAAGCTTCGTCTGCCGTTGTTGACTTCTGCCCAAGCATAGCAGCCACTTGCTCCAACCCCTCAACATCGCTTCTTGTGATTTTGCGTCCTTCTCCCTGCCACTCACCATCACGTACCTCGCCCTGATCTCCCAGCTCCAGACCTCTAGCTGACTCGAGATATTTCCGCGAAGCACCCTCGACGTATTCCACACGCTCACGTCTCCATGTACGTGAGCTACTCGAGGCATCCTCCATTGAGGTGTCTGCGTCTATCGGTCCAAGGTCTGGAAGCAATGTGCGTAGTGATGTTGATAGTGCGCGGAGGGCTTGTAATTGTGAGAGGGTGAATTCTGTTGTCGTCGCGATGGGTTTATCGGCTCCAGCGGCCTCAAGACTTGCTTTGTCGCGCAAGAATCCAAAGGCTGAACCATCTGGTGCCTGAGCCTGTCCCTCTTCTGCTTTTACATTGCCAGGCACAACACCCAGCACAGACCTCAATTTGCCAAGCAGCGCATCGTTTCGGGCTCTCTCAGACTCGAGTGCTGTGTGCAGTCGCTGGCTAGCATGTAATCTCCTCCGCAGCGCAGTCACAGACTCCGTTGTTGGCCGATCCTGGCCTTCTGACCCAGAGAAATCCAAGCCCTCGTAGTGCGCCAGACGCATATACGGTTGATCATCTGGTCGCACAGTTAGGATGTTACGCATCGTGTATAGCTCGAACAAATCAAAGTTCTTGTCGATGGACGCGTTGAGAAGAGTCTCGAGTTGGTGTGTGCCATGCTCAATCTCTAGCTTGGCTGCTTCATCGGGCGGTAGAGCTGGCGTCCCGTCTTTCGAGGCATGTTTATTGGAGAAACCCAGTGATTGCGGTGGAATGGAGAGAAGAAGACGTTCGACTGAGTCCAGGGCACGGTCGGCAAGGACATTGACAGTGTTGATGATGTCGTCGAGGAGAGACTGGGAGGGTTAGTGCTTGTTTTGTGGTATTGTAATATTACCAGTGTCAACTTACAACTGGAGGGTACCCAAAATGCTCTGTTAAGAGTTCGTAGTCTGAGTTTTGTTGCGATGCCATTTTGATTTGTCGCTATGTGTACAATATTGAAGTGTTGAAGTGGTTTAATTTAATGACGAGACGCGTAAATGGAAGAAACGCGTCTAAGAAATGCTCAATTCCTGCGCCAGTAATTAATTGCCTGCTAAATTGCTATCTCGTCCTCCGTCAAAAGAGCCAAAAGAACTGAAGCTGTAACCTTGTGTAATATTCCTACAAATCCATTGATATGATGGGCTATAAACTCATGGACTCTCTATCCCATCATGAGAAAGAAGCCAAGTCCAAAGAATTGACACCTAAATCGCAAGGCGTCAGCACTGAATAGATTCAGCTGTCAAACAAGACAACTCCGCGAACATTAAGGTAGGTACCTTAGGTACCTACCTAGATTGTGGCTTGAGTGACTGACGGATCTCAGTGGCTCGACAGAACTGTACGTCACTCTCCCGTGCTCAGTGGATTTGGGCCCAACCCAAATGGAACTGGAACTGCGGGTAATGCAAACCTACAGCGGCTCGTCTATCCCAACCTCACCTCACCTCACCTCACCTCACCTCACTTCTTCATTCCTATAGCAATCCGATACCTACAAGTCTTCTCTTAGCCATGTCCAAATACAAGGATATCATGAAAAATGGATGGCATCCTGAAAAGCCCGGCAGCAGCTTGAAAGGTCAAGTTGTAAGCAGTCTCTCTCTCCGCTCTCCCTCTTCGCTGCTACTGTTATCAATGGCTGACATCCTCACAGAAAGGACTCGTTGGGAGAGGAAAGTCTGAGGATGAGGACCGAGGTAGCCACGTTTCTGTTCCGCTGTCCCAACTAAAGGACCCTTCAACCTTTGCACCACCTCCCAAACGTACCGGTTCCGGTCTTCTTCCACCACCTCCAAGGGAAGAGTCGGGTCCGAGAAAGGTTATCACCGCTCCTTCAAAATACATGGATCCGAGAGCACCGCCTCCTCAAGAACCCGTGTATGCCGAGCCCGAAGAGGGATATGAGGAACAGCCGCAACCTCGTGGCCCTTATCGCACAAATACTACAGGCCTTTCAACGGATAGCCTACCGAAGCCTCCCGGTCGCAGAGATGGTGCTGGTGGACGTTCGGGGCAACCGCCTTCATATCAATCTGCAATGGCGGGCGTAGGGGGAGGAGGAAGAGCTGCGCCTCCGAGCTTACCACCACGACTACCCCCAAGGACAAATTCTGGAAGCACCGTTGCAAGCTCTCCCGCTGCTAGTCCTGCGCCTACAGGCAGCGGTCTATTGAATCAAGGAGCAGTCAATCGCCTGGGCGCAGCAGGGATATCAGTTCCTGGCTTTGGTATCGGCCGTTCCAGTCCGGCAGCCGAAGCATCGCCTAGCCCGCCCCAGCCTCCACGACCTGGTGTCGCGTCACCACCTCCAGCACCTGCTACGTCGCACATGAGCGAACTGCAGAACCGATTCTCCAAGTTTGGAACATCATCTAGCGCTAACACAGCAGCACCTCCACCACCTAGTGAGGGAACCACATGGGCTCAGAAGCAAGCCGCCCTCAAGACTGCCTCATCATTCCAAAAGGATCCGTCTTCAGTCTCTCTATCCGATGCCCGAGCTGCTGCCAGTACAGCTAACAACTTCCGCCAACGTCATGGCGAACAAGTCGCTGCTGGAGCCAAAACAGCAAATAACCTGAACCAAAAGTACGGGCTTCTTGATAAGGCGCAGAATTCATACTCTAAGTTCCAAGGCAACCAAACACAAAGTCAAAATGAGGATGCTCCCTCTGCGCCAGCCACGCCCGGATTAGCCAGCGTTGTTGGGAAGAAGAGGCCTCCTCCACCTCCACCAAAGAAGAAGCCGGCTCTTATGGGTGCTTCAGCTGCTCCCGCCAACGATGAACCTCCTCCCATTCCTATGGCAACGAGGCCACAATTTTAAGTTACGAGAATCCGTATTAGACGCACAGCATTGCCAGGCGCGCATCTATGGGAGTTTATGATATTTCCTGCTTTCTTTGCCTCGAGAATCGCCTTCATCACTGCACAAAAGGGTCAAAAATACAAAATTGATTGGAACTCATGACTTCTTTCTTTTTTGTTCATCTCATCGCAATATCTCGGGGATATACCAAGCGCCGAGAACGAGATTCGTGTGGCTCGTAATCTAAATAACTGCTCGTCCGTCTGTCGTCACAAACAAGGCAGACCAAAAACATCACCACGTCACCACTTCCACCTTAGACCTTCATCTCGGTAAGACCGTGCTTCCAGACGGTGACGTAGGGAGTGACACCATCCTCACGGTAGTTAAGGAGGACAACCCTGTAGATAATTAGTCTTCCAAGGAACACAGACTCGGTGACAAGGGGCAAACTCACATTCCGTCGGGGTTCATGGACTCGCCAGTAAAGAACTCGAAGTCCTTGAACTTGGCAAGGACGACGTTCTTGACATAGTTCTGGGCACCCTTCTCGAAGGCAGAGATCTCCTCGGCGGGAGCACCCTTCTCCTGGAGAGCAGCCTTGACAGCCTTCATGTAACCTGGAATTGGTGTTAACTTCTGGTATCGTGGATCTCGATAGGGTTGTTTCTATGTACCCTTGAGGTAGGTGAGGTAGCTCTTCTTGTCGAAAGAGGTCTCCTGGAGACGGAAAGAGCTGACGATGTTGTTGACCTTGACGACCTGGTCCTCGAGATCCTCAGCAGCCTCCTCGGCGGAAGCATTGGCACCGATATCTGCGGATTATAGTGTTAGGGCAAAATTGAACCTTGTTTTACAGCATCCCTGGGGCTTTTATGCTGATCGTCACGTACCAACGTTGACACCACCCTCCTCGATCATGGCACAGTCGGCCTCGTAGACGATGCCATCGACCTCCTTGAGATCGTAGGAGTCGGAGATGAGCTCGTCACCGGTGAGGATATCCTATTGTTACAGGGTTCAGCGACAGATCATGCGAATAAGACAAAAACAAGACAAGAATCGAGCGCGGGGTAAGAGTAGGCGGGGTACAGCTCAAGGTGATGAGACGGAATTGTTCATGGTCGTACCTTGTAGATAAGCATTTTGACGGTTGGAGTCGATTAGACCTTTTAGGATGAGATGGGATGGAGAAGAGGAGAAAATGAAGCTGATGAGACTGGCAAAGAGGAGCAAAAGCCAAAGGGAGAAACAGAGTCTGATGATAATAAAAATCTAGAGCCAGTGGCGGGGTAGTGGGGGCTCCAAGTACATTAGCGGCACGCAAACTGAAAAAGCTCACTGAACAACGCCGTAAAATTTTTCCGTGGCCGGTGCCTCTGAGCCAATCAAGTTCATGGAGTGGGCCTCGAAAACACCAAATCGGTCTCTCTGCTCATATCACGTTTTGGATGAAGAGTTAGAGCGACAAGCGGAATATGCTAAATTAGAGCATAGATCTTAGTATTGTGGGCTTCTTAGCGAGAGGCTATCAAGCTAAGATGAACAATAACTTCTTCGTTGTAGCTGTAAGCAAGGAAGGGTTGTAGGTAGTTAGTTTGAGATCCCCTGGCTTAAGCACCTAAGGTAGCGAAAACCACCTTACCGGGCTACCTGAGCTGACCACCAAAGGCTGTCCGCTGACGAGTGGTTGATCCGCGGACGACAAAGTAATATAATAGGCCAGCTCTAGCCCAATAGAATTACACCGCGAACGGCAATGCTGAGCTGCATCTCACGCGTCATGGAAAATACACTTACATACTGCCGATTAACAGCATTGCATGTCCCATACCGAGTATTTTCTCAAGTCCTAAGCAGCCGAAAACAGGCTTATGTAGCACCCCGAGTCCGAGAGGACCTATGATCTTCAACGCCTGACACCATCAGCCAGGGGTTCCGTGTTCGCCCCGGATTTAATACGCGGATTTGGAACCGAACGGCTTCATGCGATGCGATGCCATGGCCAGGGAAAGGGAATCTACAAAATAATCAACGGCTGAGCTGCCTGGGCTGGCATGATCTATCTGCGTCTCAATTCAGTTAATTTAAAGATTCAGACGAGCTGTAAACAGTTACTCTGCTTTGACAGCAGACATATGACCTGTTGGTGACGTTTCAGTGGTATGAGACACGAGAGGCTTCGCAAGGCTTGCCCTGTATCTAGAGGAATGAACAGGCGATGGAGCACCAACATGAATTGACAGGGAAAACAGGCGTAAGATATTCGTACGTTTATGAGTCCATTGAGCAATGACAGAGTGTGAAACCCCTTTAATAATAAGAGATATCGCAGAGCTGAGGAGTGTGATGTTATGGAGATTAACACATGTGATTTGGCAAAGTCACTGACAGTCTAACGCGTGGGCTGATCCGCCACTCCCGGCCATGATGCGACCTCGCGACCTGATGGAATTGCTCTTCAGGAGATGTCAATTATAAGAATTACAAAAACACATGTACATGGAATAACGCATGAGAATGTTGCATTCGTAAAGTACCTATCATCTACAAAAAGGAGATTGATTAGTCTCTTGGCGTGGGTTTGGAATAATTGGACCTCTTCCAGTCCAGTTGCACAGTACCTACAGTCCGTCCGCTGATTGAATTCTAGGTAGTACTTTGCACTCCGAAGCTCCCGGGCGCAGGGCTGCCTCCGTGTCTGCAGATACTGTATCATCAGTGTTTTTTCGCTTGTACCTGAGGTGGGTTGCCACTTTAAGTGACCCAGCGGCGCGAGCGATTGGACGACACGATCCTTAATCTAATCTTCTGGCCCCCCAAATCAAGTTACGCTAGGTTGGGTACTGTACCTTGCCTCCATTCGCCTTGGGTCGTCGGGTTTTATTAACTTGCCATTGCCATCGCCATCGACATTGACGCTCCCTTTTCTTAAATCTCCTGTATCCTCCAGGTCTAGCCTCCAACTCTTTCTACCTTCATTTGTTGATCGAGACCCTATTAATTGTTTGTTTCGTTTTGTCGCTTCCAGTTTCCCCTCCCCTACGGAACTAAGTTGTCTCTTTTCGCTCCTTCACATCATCGTCATCTAAAGTTATAACGCGACCGCAGCATCGATACCTTAGCAACTTATTTCTGAACCCCGTCATGGGCAACGACAGCTCCATTCTCGCCGATGGCTCCGCCATGGCCATGCCCGGCACCTCATTCAATCATACGCTCTTCGAAACAGCTTTACCACCGCTGCCAACATTTAGTCTAGAGGTCCAGCCTGATCTCTTCCCTTGGGTCTCCGACTTTTGGCTCAATTTGTTACTCCCTATTGTTGTGTACTGGGTCCTGTCCCTGACATTCCATGCAATCGACGTCAACGACTGGTTCCCCCAATATCGACTACACACGCCCGAAGAAATCACCAAACGCAACCACGTCTCCCGCTTTGAGGTCGCCCGCGATGTTATCCTGCAGCAGATCATCCAGGTCGTCACCGGCGCTCTTCTCGCCTTGTCCGAGCCTCCGGAGATGATTGGAAAGAGTGAATATGACGTCGCTGTCTGGGCTACTCGCATCCGTATCGCGCAACGAGCTCTTCCAACTGTGCTCGGCCTCGTCGGCCTCAACGCTACAGCAATCTCCAAGAGTCTCCTTGACACTCATCCCCTGCTGGCCGGGGCTGTTGCTGGCGGTTACTACCCATCGCTGGTGGGCGCAAACAATGAACCTGCTTTCGCCTCTTGGGAGATGACATTGGCCAAGACCATCTATCACTTCCTGATCCCTGCTGTTCAGTACTTTATTGGTGCTGCTATCATTGATACTTGGCAATACTTCCTCCACCGATTGATGCATGTCAACAAGTGGTTGTACGGTAAGTTCCATCTACACGAAAAAGCTCCCTCATTTTCAATGTCGCGATTGCTGACTCAATTCAACAGTCCACTTTCATTCTCGCCACCATCGTCTCTACGTGCCTTACGCCTATGGTGCTCTCTACAACCACCCTGTTGAGGGATTCCTGCTCGACACACTTGGTGCCGCCGTCGCATTCAAGGTTACCCGCATGACTTTGCGCCAGGGCATCCTCTTCTTCTCAATGTCCACAATCAAGACTGTCGACGACCACTGTGGCTACGCGTTCCCCTGGGACCCTCTCCAGATCATCACCAGCAACAACGCTGAATATCACGACATCCACCACCAGCACTGGGGCATCAAGACCAACTTTGCTCAGCCCTTCTTCACTTTCTGGGACACTCTTCTCGATACCAAGTACAGGGGCTCCAAGACCAACAAGCCCAGCCAAAGGAAGGCTAAGGCCGCGGAAAAGGCTCAGTAGATTTTGTTTTTGAGACATTGGCATATGAACTTTTTGATTTCAGCATAAGGAGCACACGATTGTACACCTCCAACAAAACAAGAAAACCAAGCATCAGTATTCGATTATTTGGGAGTCGCCGGATTGCGATATGGTTGTTTAATCTTATCAGAGGGGCGCTTTTTCGTTATGGTTTTGGATCGGTTTGGGCATGACGGCAATTTCAACATCGACACTTATCATCACGGCTCGAAGCTTGCGGTAATTTTTATCAACCTTTAATTCATGGCTTTAATGAGGCGCCTGATGGACCAACTCCTTGGGCCTAATACATTTTTCCTACTTTCGTTATCTTACAACTCCCATTGTTACCTTGCCACCAGCCCCGTCTTCGCAATCCAAGGGTTTGGTGGTGCGGTGGCAGGGCTGGCCTTCCGAGATTGTGGTGTTGGATAGACGAGGGTCTTCCAGCCTATTTGCTTTACATCTGGATTTGTATCATTATTGTCGAGAATGAGACACAGAGTTGGGTTTGGAAACGGCGCACAATTAATATGTGAGATGACAGGACTTGGGTTCCTGTTCCTGTTCCTGTGTATCGGGAACGAGTATGGCTAGAAGGAGAAGAAACCCAGTGAGAACATGAATAGCTGCACAGATGTACGACGCTGTATCTCCGATTGGCCCTCAGGATAGCCCCCAGGAACAGAATATTAACAGTTCTTTCTGTAACTGTGTTGATAACTAAGGTATTGAATGCTGTCGTGATACCTGTCCACTGGTAGAGTCACCCTGGACTGGTCTGTGTGTTTTGAGATGAAATTGAAAGCTGGTTGTGTCAAGACATTCTTGTATAGCCCATGTGTAATACTATAATGACATTAATAAGACCATTTAGATATTTTGGGCATAAGGCATCAATTCTTGCAGTCATTGTTATAGTGGTAAAAGGGCCATTAATTCATGGTCATTGGGCAAGTAATTGGAGACGGTGCTTCAACATCAAGCATTTGAGAGGTTCTACCGAGTGTTTGAGGAGAGACCACAGCCATGATCTCGACGTATAATTGCAGGACGACCCTTCCCATATCATATGTATTAGACCGTGTGATCATATGAATGTAAATGTTTAATGTATCACTCTGCAATTGCCAAATCGAAACTACTCACCTCCATCTCAATGTGAGCAGTTGGCCTACCCTATATGAAGCGACCCGTATTCGGGATTATGAAGAAATAACCCATATGCATGTCATGTATCGGAGACCCAACTTTTGTATGTTACGATGAGAACGACATGTCGTTGCTCACTGTTAATTGATGTGTGATCTGTCGAGATTAGTCGAGGATATGTGATGTGTAAGAATATGCACTGAGCCAGCGAACTGGGTGATGAGAATTCGTGACGAGCATCATTTCCTCAACAGATATAAACTCCACAGTCCAGCTTGACAAGAAACAGTTATAAGAAGTCCTTTGATCTTGATGGAAATTAAGTATAGGCTAGGGGAATAGCTTGTAACAAGTAACGGTGTTTTCTAATTGACGTCGAAACAACGAAACAAACGCTTTGATCAGATGGAGGCTCTCTACGCGGGGGAAATGACAGAACCACCAGCCTCGAAAGTAGATTTGAAGTGCTAACAGCGGCTATGAATAAGTTAGAAACATTGAAGATCGTCGAGTGCCGTTTTTGGTCTGTTTGGAGATCCAGGACTAAAGTCAAGCTCCGGACCGATAGGTTCGGTTGATGAAGCTGGCATCGGAGATGACGATATTCGTTTGGAGTAGTTCATCAGATATTGAGCAAGTCTGTCTTGTGACATGCTTTACATTGACGGGACGGATGAGTTCTACTAACCCGGGAGACATTGAATGATTGTCTCGGCCTTAAATTCTGTACGTGGTCGTACAGGTATCCATCTGTTTGGAGGCAAGAGAGAATTTCACAACATCCGGAGCCACAATCAGGGAGGATCCTTTGTTGTTTTCCGTCTTGGCGTTCTGTCACGATAACCTGTCAATTTTCTTGGTAAAATGCTTTCTTTCTCGGTAGCTCGGCTTATTGACGTATCCCCATCCACGTTCAGGGAGAAGCCTTGAGTTGGAGGGAGATATTCCTCCACCAAGAACTGGGTCTCTTGAAATTGCGGCTGAGATATAGATCGGGAAGAAAAGCAAGAAAGGGCACGACCTGACGAAGGGATTTTCCTGGAAAGATTTAGACATGAGAACTTGGTGAGGTGATTTACCGATAAAAAAGAAAACAATGAACACGGTTGGGGGGACGATGATGCAGGGCGGATGTAGGCTTGATGCATCCGAGACAAGACAAAAGATAAGACAACAAAAAGCAAATAGAGTTGATACGTAACATGCATTCTGTCTCTGTCTGGCAGTTGTGTAATTAACTGTGCATATGCACGTAGAGGGCGTTGCTAACGTTGACGATGTTTTGTGGCTGTCGTCAACGGTGATGATGACTGACGTGGTTGATCCAGACACCAATAGACAGCTCGAGACAGATATCGTGTGGTCGATGCCATTCCTACTGCAATGCAAGCCGCAACCAGCCCTGTCTGGTCTTGTTGTCTCGTCTTTCCCTAGGACAATTGATGCATGGGGCCCATTCTCTCCGGTTCTGGCGTGTTTTCCGTCGCGAACCCGCCGACCTTTTGTCTCTCCCTTGAGCTTTGAGCACTAAACGCTCGCTTCTCAAGACAGCTCAGGCGAGTTTCAGAGCGCAGGTTTTCACTGGCCGTAGCTAAGAGGACCCTGAATTTCCACTCAAGGTGTTAGTGCCCGGAGGCCGGGAATGGAGCTCACCCTCCCTGTCTTGTCTGTGTCTGTCTGCGCCTTGCTCACAGCTGAGTAGCATTGGTTTTGGAGCCTGCATTTTCTTGATTCTGTCTGAAGAGTGATTCATGCTGGCTTAATTTCTTCATCATGTCGCAACGCAGAGATCGAGTTGTTTATTCCAGCTGATCTCTTGCAGGAGACTATTGGCAACTTGCCGAGCTGTATTGCAGATGTGTCTGGCCAATCCTAACATCACCCGTCCCTCCCCCTTTGAATTTGCCCAGCCAGGATAATTAGCGAAACTCATGGTCAGGAATAACTCGTGCAAGCTTATGAACTTTGGCAGACACAAAATGCCCCATCTTTTATGACGCCCTTCCTTCGTGCTAAGGAGTCCCCAGAACCCTGGCTGAGCTCCACAGAGACCCCTGCCACGAGCTGACCCACCAGGTCTCAGGCTGAGAGCTAGAGCCTGTTCGAGTTAAGGGGATCAGGTTCGCTTCGATCAGAGAAAGGCTAGTGGACCAATCACGGCTGACCAATGTTCCAGAGACTTGGGTTCCTTGTCTTTGGCGATGCCGTGTTCGTGCAGATGATCGCCCTTGTTCCCCTGAGATTCGTTGTCTTTGTTGATTGTGGTACAACATGCAGAATGTCTCTGCTCTTTTCATTGTCTAGTTATGACTATCTGTAAGTTGTTGATCAACGACCATCAAGCCGAGACATGAAGATGTCGATCCCTACAAGACGCATGCGGTCTGTGCTATTCATTGGCGATGATCAACAGGCGGGAAACTTCAAGGAGCAAGGCAATATTCCATAGCGCATGCTCAAACAGACCAATAAGGCCAATACTACCCCCAGATGCATAGAGTCCCCCCCTTGACGCCCTCGTGCATGGTTCGGTTGGTCTCACTGGCGAACCGGAACGATGTCGCAACTGGAAAGGCCAATGTTCAAACCTGGCTGAGCTGGGCTGAACCAGACCTGTCACTTGACAGCCACGGGCTGAAATATTACCTGTCTTTCCAATGACAGTGGCATTTCTTATTCCGAGCTGGCCTTAGATTGGCGAGGCCTTTGGCTTTTCGACTAGGTTAGTAGGTACCTAGGTCGGATACGTAATTAATGTGAAGAGAGGAAGGAGGAGCATTAGGTATTTCCCCATCTTGGACCTTGGTCAGAATTGGGTCCTCTCCCGCTCTTTCCGCAATCTCAAATCCAATATTCCTCCTCCTCCCGTCCCCGTCCCAAAAAGTCTCACCCTCTTTTCTTCTTCGATCTAACATTCTGCATCTTTGGTCTCCCTTTTTTCCCTTTCCCCCATTCATTCCTCGTCTAAGACTGCCACTGAGACTGAGACCACCCCAAAAGCAAACCAGCGAGAGTCCGTCTATTCACGACTTGTATCCTCTTGTTAGTGGGACCGTACTATCCAAACTGTCCGCGCGCACCTTTGCTTTCCAGCATCGACCACTCCTAGGTCACGACTTTTACTCGAGCGTCGCAAGCAAACAAGCAAGCAAGCAAGCAAGCAGTTTCACTAGGTAGCCGCCCTCGGCTCTTCGTGTACGGCCTTGCCCTTGCTTTGTTATACGGTACTTCGCTGTGCCTGACTGTTGCATTGCTTCGTCTCATAGCCGAGTACAGTATCCTCGTCCTTGCCTCACTTTACATAGCATTTTGCGCTGCCTTTGACGCCCTGCGCTTAAGCGCCCGTCCTGTGCCGCATTCCGTACCTTACTTACCCAGTTCTTGGTACACGTCAACATTCGTCGAGGGTTGTTCCAAAGACTCCATTGCGGCGCTTACTGCCCATCACCTTTCAGGGCTCCTCGTCAGGTCATTGGCTGTCAACCATCTACAACCAAATTCGCTGTAATTTGAGAGGCTCACATCCAATCATTGACAGCCAGTATAGAGTCTCTAGAACCACTTCGCGCCTGTCTGAACATGCGACGAACACCTCATGGTGTTTCATCAGCCTCCTGTTATTGCTTAATCTCGACCTGTCCGAATCCCCTGCATCAAAGCCTATAGGCGCTGTCGTGGATCTTGACTGGTTTTCCCAGATTAGTACCAATCTCATCATTGATCCCTACGGCGACCTGTGGTAACGGGTGCCTACATACATACATATTAACTGTAGTAAAGGCCCGTTACCCGTCGCCTGTCATGGATCCATCAACGACTCTCTTCACTTTCTTGTTGTGAGTTCGGACCATTTCTTCTTTCTTTTATCAATTATCTTCTTCCCGTTTGTTTGCTCCCTTACTTCGCCTCTCGCTGGTCGATATTGATCCACTACTTCTGCGGATCGCCTTGTACGGAACCGTTGAGTCGGTTCATTATATCCAATCCAATCCACCTTTACAACAATCGTTCTCTTCAGCAATTGGACCACTTTGACTCCGACTGCGTCAGCTTCATCTCTCAGCATTCCCTTTGTGTTTCAATTATCGAACGCCATCATTCCATTCTCTACCCCGGATCGGTACACATTACCTAGAAGTGTCTTATTTGCCGTGGTATGCTTCAATTGTCTTATTTTTGTACCCTCGCATGAAAATCATCTGAATTTGGCTCCGTCCCCGACCAGCCCCCCGGCCTCTGCCTCAAGACATAGACGGACGCCGTGTTTTGGGGAAAAAAAAAAAAGTTTGAGTCGCATGTTTTTCTTTTGTATTGAGGGCGTAAAATGTCGGAGCTGAAGTCAGCGTCGAAGGCCTCTCAGCCAGCCTCTCTCTCTAGCTGCAGCAGTGCTTGGTACTGCTAATATGCTGTATGCATCAAAATGGGGAAGATAGGTGGGTTTGATTGCAGATTGAAGTCTCTATCTGCAGCTACCTTGGGATCGATCCAAGGGTTCCCTTGTCTCCCCACGATTGCCAGCTCTATCATTTCATACGGTCCAAGCCTATCGTACCAGATTGTTTCTCAGCTGTTACCCCTTGGCCCCAAGGCGTGTGGCTGGCTGTAAATCACTGCAGTGCAGCTTGGTGCAATTTCCCTGCCCTTTTTTCTTTGCTTCTATTCCCCTTCCATGCCGTCACCCAATAGCTTTTAACGACGGCCGCTGACAAGCATCCCCCAGTCAAACTCCCCCTTTGACACAGTCCGTGCAGCTTATTGGGTCGTGGGACAATTTCAGCCAATCTCACCCCATGCAACGAGACATCCGGCGGGGCCGTGATCAGTGGAGAGGCTGCTATTCTTTTCGTGACATTTTCTGTGACGACGTTTCCGTCTCGGCTTCTGCGACGTGCGCTGGCGTAGGCGCTGGAACAAGCTCAAGCTCAGGCTCAGGTACTGGCACAGCACCTTCGTATCCCAACAAGAGGCACGGTGGTCTTAAGATGGGTCATACCTATTATTACTACGTATGTTGTTCTATCCGTTTCGGTATATGCCATCTTATTGCATTGCTTTGCACATCACCTCGTAACAAACCCCATTCCTCTCCCTTGCCTTAAACTAGTGAACCTACATCAACTCTCATTTACCCAACCACCCAAACACATTTAATCAACATCGCCTCTCTCACTTGTTTCAATTCTGCATTCACTCACTCATTCATTATTTGTTTATTACTTAATCCAGTCATTCATTTATATTAACAATGGGTTTCCAGTATGAGCTAGATGGCTCGGTCGAGACACACGACCCTAGCCTCCCTTCAACCACAGCTTGCCCATACCTACCTGGTCAAACTGTCAATACTTTAATCGTTCCTGTCGAGCAGGCTCTCAGGCAGCGAAGTGCTTCTCTCACCTCTATGCGTGCTACCGATCTCAAGACCATGAATCCCGAATCCAAGTACATCACGCCTCGACCTGCACCTTCAGTACCAGCCAACCACATCCCCTATCGGGTTGGTTCATCTCCATCACTAAATCACAAGTCTTCGTCCCGATCACTATCACCAGCCCCGGCGGCATGGAAGCGCTTGTTTGGTCGCAAGGTGAACTGTGAGGGTGAGCGTGGACGATCTCCCATCCGCAACGACTTGTCTGGTACCGCCGAGGATATCGACGAACGTTGCACCACGCCATCAGAGGGCACCCGAACAAGAGACATCTCGCCTGAATCTCTTCGACGCTTCCTATCGGATGATCTCCCTCCTCGCCCTGGTTCTAACCTCAGTGAGAGACCATCTCTTGTCATCCCTGAAGATGTTGTAGAGGACAACGAGAACGAGAACGATGACGACGACAACTTTGCGACTTCAGCAGCATCTGATGGACAGCCCTACGTCACTCGTCTCTCACCTCCTCCCTTCAAGCGAACTATTTCCTCCGAGTCAGTCAGAAGCGATGTCGCTAGTTCAAGCTTGCTGCCTCTGATTCCTTCAAAACCCTCCAGGAAGGACTTGTTGGAGGTCAGCGGTGTGCCTGCATCGGCTGTGCTTCCTTCACGACCTAGGCTGGAGACTCTTCGGGCACCTAACCCTCGAATCAACCCTGCCACGAGCTTCTTCTTGTCTCCAGCCACACCAAGCTTTCCCGAAGATGAAGGAAACAACTTCTTTGATCTTACTGATGATGAGGACGACGTTGTATCAAGTAGCAACAGTGACATCATCGCATTTCAGCCTGTTCCTGGCATGGCCCCTACTACCGACTCCTTTGAGTGCTACAGTCTCCCGGAGTCTCAGGAACGGGGACGGAAAATTGTCGAGTCCCAGTCAGCCTATGCCAAGGTCAACTCTGCATCGCTTCTTTCTCGCGGCGACAGCGGAAATTTCCTCGGTGCGCCTATCGATACAGGCCTGGACGACTTTGCGGCCGAACTCGGCTGGATGGTTGATGTTATTGGCACCAAGGCCAACTAGTCAACTACAACGTACTCGCATAGTATCTGATACGATACAATTTAATTTGGGCTTCAGTGCCTACCACACTCTATAATCAACATTGTATCGACGGCGTTTAATACTGGTTTTCAAAAATTGGGGTTCAACATTTGATGAACATAACACAGCGGGATTTGCATTTGGCGTTTTAAAAGGAACAAGAGGGGATGGCGCAAGCACAGACAGCTCAACGAGATGTCAAACGTACAACAATCCCCGAGGGGTAATAAGAAAAGGATCTGGGCGAATCGAGATAGACGGCCGTGTAACAATGGAATTCTAAAGGAGTATGTGAGGGAAGGGTGGTATGGTTCATGAGGCGGACGACATGGCAGTTATCGAAACACGAATCTTGGACCCAAGGCGAGGATTATGGTTTGGACTGATTTGCTCTCACCTGCATGTGTATGTAGATGACATAGCGATCAGCAGGTGGCACAATCTTGATAGATGAGATAAACGCACAATTATAACCAACATACAACACTGGGTTTACCAGTTAAACACTTCTGTTACCGCGTCAAACGATGAATAATCTCAACCGTGCTTTTGTGCTTTCAATATGTTTTGTATTCATACATAGTGGTACATATTGTAGTTGCTGTCGTAGTATTATGCCACTTCCTGCCATTCAACAGCTCTGTATCTATGCAGCAAAAGTAATATAATAGTGGTCCATGCAACTTGCCACAAATCCTATTGAGCTGTCTTAGGCGGCACCGGGGGCTTTCATGCGGTAGTTGATTCAAGGTTTGTCGTAGCTTGAGCTTTTGTCTCAGAAGCAGGAGTAATATTTGGCGCTTCTGGTGATGCGGCCGTTGTATTCGTAGCCTTTGTAGGCTGAGTGACTGCCGGTGGCGCCATCTTGGGTTGTATCGTCTGATTAGGCTCAGAGTTTGGTGGTGCGGAAGCCCCTTGCTCGACCCCAGTCATCTTGTCGCCCGTAGTCGGGATACCCGACGGAACGTCAGGGGTTTTTGTTTGCGGATCCTGGGCTTGATCCGGGGCCTTGACAGCATCTTTGGCCTTGAGGGCCTCGTCAGGCGTAGATTTCTTCTCAGGCCCCTTCTTGTCAGGGTTCAGGAAGCGTTCGGGGACGCCTCGTGCAGCATATGTTCCGCTACCGACCCAAGCACCAAGGATGTGGCTCCATCGGTACTCGCCCCGGGTGAGGCGTTGGATCTCCCGATACGCGTAGGCATTGTAATAAGGAAGACCGGTACGCGGATCCCGATACCGAGCGGGATGATTTGTGATTACGCAAAGAGGCGCAGGAGAAGGTTCTGACCAATGTTAGAGAACGTAACGTTTATTGAAGATCCATGAGAACTTACTGGGAAGCTTATTCATCTTGCGGCCAAAGATGATCTGCGTTTGAATGCTTCGATCCTTGAGGGCGTTGTCGTCAAAGTTTTGGAAGACGATGGCATTGCGGGCTCCGGTTGAGGGCTGAGGAGGTTGACGTTGAGCTTGGGAGTCAGGGGCTTGGGGTACAGCGGGAGTGTCGGGACTGGTCGACCTGGTAGGGAGAACGGGCGTGATGGTTTTGGGTTGAATATCTGTTGTAGAAGACATGGGTGTAACTTCTGTGGAAGGTTTTGATGGAAGGGGTGATATAGTTGACGGAGGAGTATTATGAAGAGGAGCAGTAGCAGTGAGTGTAGGGGGTATCGCCCCTTGAGATGTATTTGGTGGTGCTAGGACATTGGATTTGGGATTGCCGAAGCCCATCATAGGGGGTGCATTTCCATTGATGCCAATACCTGGAGGAGGAGCAAGTATGGGCGCTGCTAGCACGCCAGACGGTTTAGAATCTGGTGGGCGAGATAGTCCTGATGGAGGAGCCACGAAGGAGTTTGTCGTTGATGCTGACCCAGCAGGCGTAGGCGTCGGTGGAGGCGGGGGTGGTGCAGCGAGACCATTTGGTGGAGGATCCTGAGACCGAGGAGGGCTTGGAGCTGGCACGAAGGTCGATGGTGGAGGAGCTGGAGCAGCCAAACTGCTTGGAGGTGTAGGCGGCGGTTGAGGAGGTGGTGGCATAGTCAACGGAGGAGGGATGTCTTCAGTATTGGGAACGGTTGGAGGGGCACCACTAGTCTCTGGAGTTGAAGGTGCATCTGTGGGTTTCGTGGTATCTTCAAGAGGTTTTGTAGGAGTAGTGGGTTTCGTGTCTTTGGAACCAGAGGCTGCTGTAGGCTCTGCTGACGCTGTGCTTGGTGGTTTGTCTTGCGAAGGTTGTGATCCCTCTTTGGCGTTGGCGTTTGCAATTTCACCATTTGCAGCTGGCGTGCCATTTTGACCGACCTCCTTCTTGTCCTCTGTTGAACCAGCCTTCTCCTTCTCTTTGTCTTTGTCTTGGTCTTTGTCTTTATCCTTATCCTTTGCCTTCTCGCCTCTCTTCCTCTTCTCCTTGGCAGGCTCCTCAATCACCATATGCCTTCCCATCCACTCACCAATCCCGCTCCAAAATGTAATAACAGGCCCCTTCAACGTTCTGTTATGAAGTGCCGCCAATTTCGCTCGGCGCTCTTCCTCACGCTGTTTCTCAGCCTCCTCCCAGCGATTCAAACTCTTGCTGTTGCGCTTCTCAACAATGGCTGCCTCTCGTAATCGCTCCTCCTGAGTCATGGGTGGTTTCTTCATCGCCTCCAGCTTAGCAGCTTTCTTCTGCATTTGAGCCAGCTGTTTTATCCGGCGCGCCTCTCGCTCCACCATCTGTTGATGTAGCTGCTCCTTGGAGAGTCGAGTCGTTTGGCGGGAAGAGGCTCGTGTCGGTAGGTCCGCGGCAGACGGCAGCCATGAAGTGCGCTCAGATTTCTTCTTAGGTCGTGGCGCGGGCTTCGCAGGTGCAGGCGTTCTCGTCGTAGGGTCGATGCGGACTTTCTTGCGGAATTTGGCAGGGATAGCTTCTTGCGCCTTTCGCTTGCGCTGAGCAGCGCGACGTTCCTTGGCCTGCTTTTCCAATTCCTTCTCGCCCTCGAGGTCATCATCATTATTGTCGTTTTCGTCTTCGTCGTCTGAAGAGTCCATCTGGACATCCGAACCGTTCTCTTCCGCATCAGAGAAGCCCTGGTCGTTCTCATCTTCGGCGAAAAGTAGTTCGAGATCTGAATCGGGCTCCTCGTTGGCGAGCATCGACTTCATTCGATTGCCGGCGGTCGAACGACGCTTTCGAGTTGTAGCAAGCCATTCTACCGTGTCTTCATTGTTTTTCTGGCTATCGGTATCGTTGTTGGGGCCAATAGTCTTCGGAACTTCAGCGTCACTGTCGCTGTCGCTGAGGCTAGATAATGTGGAAGACAAGGGAGTCCCCATATCGGACGGTTTAGATTCCGTTTCCATCGTGAGTTATCGATTGTCGGAACGAAATGAGCGTAAAGATATCACATTGCGTATGTCAGACAATATCCAAGTTGAAATAATGAGGTAATGTTGTGTCGTGGCTCTTCGCCTTGTGGGATTGAAGCTAAAGATAGAAGATGCAAGGTTGACGAAACGCGTTTTTTTGGCGGGGAGAAGCCTAGAGTTGGAGATGTTTTTTTTTAGGCTGCTGATATCACGACCGACGGTGTAATACGATAGGTGCATTCCAGCGACACAACGCTCTTGAGAAATTGTACAACAAGCAAATGTGAATAATTTAAGAATGCAATTTATTCTGATATTTAATATATTTCATTCGTCTACATGTGCGAGTCCCTTGTTTAGATCGCATGTGTTCAAAACTGTAGCCTGATCATTCGTACCTAATCAAACGCCGTGTCTCCAGTATACAAAACAAAAACTCCATCCTCATGATTTGCATGAGTGTTTCTAAAACGCTAAACTTATCATGGCTAACCGCTGAGCGGGTCCCTCCATGTCGCAGCTAATCGCCCGGAGAAGAGAGAGAAAAATGGAAACCAAGCCGCTATAACAGGCAGAGGTGCGTGTTGCTTCGGCCAGTGATCGATGTATGAGATACGAGAAATGGTCTGGATGTTGCTGCTAGAATTGGACATCTCAGTGCCGATTCCTACATCTCATCTGGGGCAAATTCCACGTCTTCAACAGCCCACTCCTTGCATAACCCAAACCAGTTACGAGTGAGACATCTCTGGCTTTCCGGCACGCTCGTGCTAGGAACGTCGTCCGTTGTACCTGTGGGCGCAGCCGTAACAGGCACATTCGTAATCTGGCCAGGTTCAGCTGTTGTTGTGGCCTCGACTTCATCGCGGCAACCCCAGAACCTTCCAGGAGTATGGCAAGTCGTCGTGGGAGTAGCATCTACGGTCGATGTAGTGCTGCTCTCGGTAGTCGTCTTATCCTTACACCCAAACCAGCCAGGAGTCTTGCAAGTAGACGTGGAAGTCGACGTGGTCGAGGTTGTGGTCGAGGCGGGTGTAGTCTTGTCAAGACAACCCCACCAGCCAGGCGTCTCACAAGTTGATGTGCGGGTCCGAGTACGGGTAGTCATGGAGGTCGAGGGTGGTGAGGATGATGTGGTGGTGGTTTCGGTGCCATTGCTTTCGTACATCTTCCACTGAGCACAGTCCCTACATTCAGGAGTTCGTCTGCACTCGGGAACACCATCGTACTTCTTGATGACATCGTCAATGACAGAACGGATCCGATGTGTACCGATTCCAACCCTCCATCCCTTATCGGCGACAACGTCGTACACACATTCATAACCAGCATGGCATGCGCTTTCCATAGCATAGCCACCATAGGTGCAAGAAGCTGTTGCGCCGTTGCATGTTCCGATATACACAGGGTCTGCGGTGTGACCAAAATGGAACGTGCCTGTGTTCTCGCGCAGTTGGGGATAGTCGGCACTAGCACTAGGAGGGACAGGCAGACCTAGTCTGGAAGCTGGAAGCGCCTCTGGGACGGCTTCAAATGTGACGACGGGAAGACCATATGTCATACCCAGCATCGAGGTGACGGCGCCACCAAGCGAGTGCCCTGTTAGCCAGACCTGGGCATCAGGATAGAGCTCTGTGACATTCGAGTATAGTTCGCGGGCAGCGCCGTAGTAGCGGTTCTCTTCCCTTAGAGCCTGGACAACACAAGTGTTGTTGCATGAATACGTGCCTGTGGCACAATCACAGACTTGATGCCAGGTCCACTGACCTTGTTGGGCACAACAGCAGCTGAAGAAGAGGTTGTCGTTGACCTTGTCATTAGTTGTGGTGCCTTCTCCATCAAAAACAGCCATCGACGTGCCTTTCAGTCCGATGACAATGGTCGAGTTTGTATCGTCAACAAAAATATGGCCGCGAAGACCATCGGACTCCCATCCGAAATCGGCGCTGCGGTTCCATCTTTCTCCTACATCTTCCCAGTCGGTTTCTGTTTCATCTTTGACATACGCGTTGGCCGTCATAATAGCCAAGTTCAAAACAGTTTCCTTATCCTTGATGTCGGGTGAAGATACCTGGTCCATAGTCCACGCCGATGCATCAAGCACAGCTGCGTATCCTCTCTGCCGAGACTCGGCAACCATAGGGTCGACAACGGATGGCCTCCGGTCCACCAGACGCTGAATTGTCTGGGGATGGCTCTTGGCTTTTAATCGAGAGATATCGTATTCGCCATATTCATCTTCGGCAGCTAGGTAGACCCTTGACTGGTCATGAACAACATCTCGCTTCCGATGGAGGCCTGGGTGGAGATGTGTGCCATGATGGTAGATGTGCCGAAGGCTGAAGGTATGCTCAGCTGGTGCAGGAACCTCTGGCGATACTGGAAGTGCTGGCCCAGGAGGTAACAGGACGTCGTCGTGAAATCGGTCACCGATGTTATTGTTAGCAGATGATGGCGAGAAGGCGAGGAATGATAGCAACAGGGCAGCGGTTACGCGGCCAGTCGAGGCGCATCGAAAGCCCGACAGTCGGGAGCGGCGATTTGTTGTCATGATGGTATTGACCATCCTACTGAGCAGAAGGAAAGACGCATATACGATTTTAATTGAAGTTTGTTGAGTATGTTGATGGGAAGTAGAGAATATTGATAGTAGTAGTAGTAGTAGTAGTAGTAGTAGTAGTAGTAGCAGCAGTAGTAGTAGATCATGAAGATGGATGAATGAAGGCGGCGACTGTTATCAAGCCTATGATGTTATGCACGTTATCGCTGGAAGTGGAGACTTGAGACCGGAGAAAGGGTCACATGGAGGCCGACGTAGGCAATGTTGGGGAACTAATAGTGCACGGGGCTTAAGGACTCGGCGATGACTTGCTATTTTTTCGATTTGGTTGAATTCACATGCTATCTACGTTGCATTGTTTACCTCGTTCTATCTACTTCTACGCATATTCACATCCATATATACTACATACAGAGTTCGTTCTGTTCTTGGGGCCCATCAAGGTGAGTCCGTTGATAGGTACCCGGTAACCACAGTTAAGGTTCCATGTAATGAATGGTTAGGTAGGTCATCAGTAATTTAGCTTTGTTACCATGAGCAGAAGGCTAAATGATACACAGAGATTTGGATGTCACAATAAAATTAAATTTTAGTTCCTTCATTCGATATTCAATCCTTTGCTTCCCAAGCTGTTTACTTTACCTGTGTGTTGTCAGGTTTCGAGTCTCGGCATCTAGTCTGGTATGATTTCGTGTTAATGCGCCCAACCAGTGAGACCTGGAGTAACATATAACAAAAGTGGAGCATTTTATAGTGGCCGCGTGAAGACGCGCGCCGACCGCGACCTGAACCTTTAAGCTGAGGGTGCACTCAAATTTCAGACTAAACCGTGCCTTGCATCGTAACACATCGTCACCTCACAAGGACGACGACATCTTCTGATCACAGCATATTCCCGCATTTATAAAGCTTTCTACCAGTCCCCGAAATGACTGCTATGTATGTAATTTCTCTCAATGACCCCCTTTATACTCGTCACAGATCTTGCGCTTGCTCGATCCTTTGATGGCCCTCATAAGCATTGCGGCAGCAACAGCTAGCTAACAAAGTCATCAAAACTACAGCGAGAGCTTCGATAACATCTACTTGGACCTCTCCAAGGAGAGCGGAAAGTGCAGATTCGCAGAGACCGGTTTCGGATGGAAGCCTGTGGGCGGCGGCGATACCTTCACCCTCGATCATAACAACATTGCCTCTGCGCAATGGAGTCGCGCCGCCAAGGGCTATGAGATCAAGATCGTGCAGCGCGCCAAGTCCGGCATAATCCAGCTCGATGGCTTCCAACAAGAAGATTACGACCGCCTTGCCAAGGTGTTCAAGAACTGGTACAGCACTGCTCTTGAGAGCAAGGAACACGCTCTGCGAGGCTGGAACTGGGGCAAGGCCGAATTTTCAAAGTCCGAACTCACATTCAGCGTCCAAAACCGGCCCGCATTCGAATTGGCCTACTCGGAAATTGGAAACACCAACCTCGCTGGCCGCAATGAGGTGGCAGTAGAGATGGCACTCCCTGATACGGGCGCTAATGCCCAGCTCGGTGGTGCCAGGTCGAAGGGGTCCAAGGCTGCCGCTGGCCGAGACCAGCTTGTCGAGATGCGATTCTACATTCCTGGTGTTACGACTCGCAAGGAGGCTGAAGGAGAGGACGCAGGCAGTGATGCCGGTAACGACGAGCAGGAAAAGAATGCTGCTACTCTGTTTTACGAGACTTTGATTGATAAGGCTGAGATTGGCGAGACTGCCGGTGATACTATCGCCACTTTCCTGGATGTCCTACATCTCACGCCCAGGTATGCCCAGTTTTCTGCTTCTTTTGTGCGCACGCTAATGCATTATCTATAGAGGCCGTTTCGATATCGACATGTACGAAGCCTCTTTCCGACTCCGAGGCAAAACCTACGACTACAAGATTCAATACGAGGCTATCAAGAAGTTTATGGTACTACCAAAGCCTGATGAGGTGCACTACATGCTTGTCATGGGTCTGGACCCGCCCCTGCGTCAAGGTCAAACACGATATCCCTTCGTTGTGATGCAGTTTAAGAAGGACGAGGAAGTCACTATTGACCTCAACTTGAACGAGGACGAGCTTAAGAGCAAGTACCAAGACAAGCTGGAACCTCATTACGAGGAACCCCTCCACCAAGTTGTCGCCAAGATCTTCCGTGGTCTGGGTAACAGGAAGATTTCATCCCCTGCCAAGGACTTCATCACGTACGTTCCCTGTTTTCTGCTGCATCATAAGAATACTGACTCGTGCAGACACCGCAGCCAATATGGCATCAAGTGCTCTATTAAGGCAAGCGAGGGTTTCCTCTACTGTCTGGAGAAGGCATTCATGTTTGTGCCCAAGCCCGCTGTCTACATCGCCTACGAACAGACACAATCGGTTACTTTCTCGCGTGTAAGCGGAGCTGTATCAGCACTATCGACATTTGACATCACAGTTCTTCTAAAGAATGGTGCCGGCTCGTCCCAGTTCAGCAATATCAGCCGTGAGGACCTCAAGGCCCTCGAAAGCTTCTTCAAGCTCAAGGGTCTGCGGGTCAAGAACGAGATTGACGAGGATGCCAACCTCCTTGCTGCCGCCCTCGATCAGCAGATGGATGACTCTGAGGACGAAGTTGCCGCCAAGGCTGACCGAGGCTCCGCTGACGAGGATGAGGAGAGCGTGGACGAGGACTTCCGAACCGATAGCGAAAGTGATGTAGCAGAGGAGTACGACAGCGCCCACGAGAGCTCTGGCTCAGGCAGTGACGAGAGCAACGTGGATGAAGATGAAGAACGTGATGATGACGATGAGGACGCGGAAGAGGAGCCTCCTAAGAAGAAGAAGAAGACAGGCTAAACATAGCACACCTAGGCACGTGGTTACGGAGTGCGTGTGTGTCTTTGAAGTGAGACACGTGAGCAGTTTAATGGGAGCGGGTCTATGAAAACTCTTGGTCTTGGAGACCGAGATACCAAAGGCGTTTGGGTTAGAAAGACGATTTGACACTTCCAACTGGGTTCATGTAGTAGTATCTTTTACCAATTACAATATCGTATTCCGCTTTGATAGTTTGGTTAACAAGCTGTCTTTTTGCACGACTCATGTTCGGAACAGCTTTGTGGTGAGCATTGGTCATGACATCCATGGCACTGATATATAGTCGACGAGACTAGATCGATTGAGGCTAGATGAAATTAAGCTTGCTTTGCGCTGAGTTTCTTAATATGGAAGTTTATTCATCAACAAACTACAAGTATGACAATAAATCATCGAATTGAACGAGCCTCGGGACATCCTTTAGCCTGTAATATATCTACTACAAGTACGGAGTACAGGCTCGTAATTGATCAAGCCATCTAGGGTGCTCCTTGTTCTCGTCACCTGGAGAGGGGTACATTTAGATCGCCCGTCAGTTGTCAGCCGCAAAGAGCTAGTGACGACTATTAAGAGAGCACCCCATAAAATCTTTATCGTCGGCTTTACAACGAACAGTCCAATTACCATCGTATCAGTCTCTGTTACAGTGCGGTCACGAGTCGCGAACAACGTACGAGCGCCAAGGCAAATACGTAAATAGATCCGGTAGCTAGCAATTCTCCTCAAGAAAAGAAAACATGGTTATTCTCCGGAAGGCTGGCTGCTTACTACATGTAGATCACGATCCTGCACTCTCGTTCGTGTGCGTTCCTGTACACCCAATGTGAGTCTTGCTGATTCTATAGGTGGAGACGGATAGTTGCTAAACGTTCTCGGTTTGGCTCCGATGATCAGGGGTGGCCCTTGATCGGCGATGGTAGGTTAAGAGACTAAGATACTGCAAGCTGAGGTACGTAGACCTCTTACATGACCTTTGCCTAGGCACATGTAGTGGTAGGTGACCTAACACTAAAGCTTCGTGGTGATGTTGATCAGCTCAATACACCAAGATTTGGTGTCATAGAAATTGCCCTTTCTGGTAATAGTAACGAGATCCGAGGGGTAAAATTTTCAAGTCTCGTATTATTGGGTATATTTGGAGAAAAAAAGGTGCCATTCAAATGTCCAAGACCTTGTCGTTTAAGGTTTGGACAAAGATCAGATCAGCCGGGGCCAGGGATGTAAGCGAAGTTTTGCTTCTGCCGAAGTTCAGCGTAACATGGAGCGCAATAAATGAAAAAGAAGAAGAAAAAAACATTTTTCATGTATTACCGCATTAGTATGTGACAGCTCACACACTCCGGCTCCGACGTGGGTTCACAGGAGGGGGGGCCATATCCGAGTCAGCGCATTGAAATGGCCGGGCCGTTGGTTGGTAGGGTCACCTTGAAAATGCCTAGGTATGTACTGTAATTGTCGTGTGAAGGATGGATGGGAGCTTGCAGATGAATATTTGTGTCCCGTCAGCGATAATGCACGAGAGGGTTCTGACAACCTGAACGACCGGTTACTCGGCCTGCAGAACCGAGAATCAGGGGTACCTTGAGCAATGGAGCTTGGAGGGTATCACAAATAATGCCTGGGTCCTATAGCAGAAGGCCCCGTCAGTCAGAGAGGAGTTGTTTGGGTCGAATAGCCATGATCTGACCCTTCAAGGGTTCTTAGGAGCACTCGCTATCGCTGGCTTCTGCAGAACAAGCTTTTGAGTTGTAGAAAACGGTTTCTTACATGAGTTTAAGACGTAACTATGACTTGCTCGACCGGAACTGAATTTGTGTAAGTGGCAGGTAAGTCGACCTGTCGCGATCTCTATAAATCCGTTGTCTTCTCGAGCAATTCCTTTGGTTTCCCATCGAGTAACACGACCACTATCTTGTCCGCTGCCTTACCTTATACTACATCCAACCTTCCTCCTCATCAGCTCCACACAACGCGCACATCGTGTAGTACCTGGCTGGCATGAAGAAGGTACCCGTTCTGCGTCGCACCTTCCCAAACACCTTACTCCCCGTGCAGGGCAGGGCAGGCGCAGGGTTGGTAGTTACCTAGGCACAGTATCTGAGGTGCCTGTAGCATCCAGTCCTAGGAAAGTGCGGCTGCCTTCCGAAGAGACTCTTTCCTCTGTTTCATACGGTTGACTCATTCCGCCCGTATTTGATCTGACCCAAAGAACTCTCTTCACACAAGGCAACTTACTCGCGGCCGAATGTAGATCAGGGCTGAATATGACCTATACAACATCTCGATATGAATTGCCAGGGCTGAGCAAGCCACACAAACCATTATGCAAGCCCTACATAATCGATTGTCTGTTTCACAAGAGGAGAAGGAGCTCCGGGCTAGCTGCACTTTGCATAGGGTGAAGAGAGAAACATTCCTATTCCTTTCCGAGGTGACGTTGGCTTTCGGCCAACGGCTTGTCTGCACCATCTCGGTCGGCGAGCATAACTTGTTCACACTCTGCAGCAAACTCAGCGCCATCAGAAAAAAAGATGCTGCCGCCGATTAAAAAAAGGAAACAACACCCAGAAACAGTGACGTCGAACAAAAGGGCTAAAAAAGACTCCCGCCACGAAGACGGCAGCGATAGATGGACATGGTTTAGCCCACAAAAAACCGTTGTCTTTCCCGTCCATCATGTTGAATCCTAACGACGCCCCCCCAAAACGACATATCAGCTCAACGGCCAACAACCACATCCGGCTCCATTAGTCCCCCAATGCCCCTCGAAACGTCCTAGCTTCATCATCCAACTTGAATCCCTTTAGCCCAGGGTCCTCTTTTCCCAGGCATGGCATACATTCTCGTTGGGTGAGCTACAGGCTTGCAGCCCCCTCCCCCCTGGTTGTAGCCAGCCACCCCCCCGCTCCTCGGTTGCGAACTTGGATCAGACCACCATAATACAGACGTATACTTACAGAATTGTGTGGTCAGTACGCGGTCTGATTTGGATCAGAAGCCATCCGTACCTGGTTGGAGTGTTCCTGTCAAAATTACCAAATCAATGGAACCATCTAGTTACAGTTATCATCTCCGTGCTGCGGCATCCGAAACAACCGGGCCACCGTACGAAGTCATAGCAAAATGAAGAAGCTTGTGGTATCATCTAGTATTACGATGGCCGTGCCTCAGTCACCTGGTCGTTATTCCCAGTATGCCCAGTGAGCTTCTCGACTTACGAGTGGTCCTTCTTTCGATGAACCACCTGAATACCTGGGCTGGTCGAGCTGTGGCCCTTGACAGAGCGAGCGGTCTCTTGGCTTTTATGAAATAACAGATGAATAACGTCCTTCAATCTCCAGTTTAGAACGGGCAAGAGCCTTGTGGAGTGCCCGGATAGCCTAGTTTAAGAAGATCCAGATCTGACCGCTCGCAATCGTCACTACAACATGATTCGGCATCGCGCCAAACTGACAGAACTCGGAGAACGACACTGGCAGGGAAGATATAGGCGCCTCAAGCATGCACTCTTCCGCGCTTGACATGTGAGCGGTAGGGCTTCTCAAGCCAAGATGTCCAATAAAGGCTGGATGGGCAAGGCCTCGATATGCCGATCACTTTACAGAGCACGAGTGCCCGAAGTACCACTTACAGTCGGTCCCCGTCCCCTTCCCGGACCTAATCCCAGCCCCGGTTTCCTGTCTCCTCCCCCCAAAGGAGTCCACCTATTTCCCAGGTCCAATTCCAGCTCGGGTTTCCCAGAAGCTGTCCCCAAGTCCCCCTTTGGGCGGTAAAGGCGGGGGCACTGGCCAATTCGATTGTCGAGTTAATGCAAACACAATCAGGGCGTCGACTTGAATCCACACATGGCTCCTCCATCATTCAGCATTGGCTTTCCCACGGCCACGGATTCATACCAGCCACATCTTCCTATTGGAAGCCTAATAGTTCACGTGGGGAATGGAAGAGAAGCTTGTCCTGCTTTGACACAACACCATCAGGTTGCCCTATGTTATTTTTGACAAAACAGATCTCACCACATCCTATAACTAGGGCGAATGCGTGAGCACGCCAGAGTGTAGTCATCAAGGGCCTCGAACCATATTACCGCTCAGGCCTCGGGACAACGTTGGATGTCCCCGTGACTAGTCACTCGACTCTTACAGCCTCAGGGGAAGAGCGACAGAGGGAGGAGGTGGAGGAAAGGGGCCGGAGGCCGAAGTACGAGAAAACTAAAGACCACCACGAGGATACGCAGTCGATAGTGCGGCTGAAGAGGGAACCTGTGAGTAAAGATGTGACGATCTGGGCAAATGTCACCCAACCCAGCATGTGCTTTGACGTTAACAATGGTGTGAAGCAGGTACGCGGAGCGGCAGTGAGGAAGGCCTTGAATGCCGTTAGTGGAAACGAAAGGCACGGCCACTCATTCGCTCATCATCTGAGAAAGAATTAAGGGCCGGAAAGACATTCGATCCGTCACCTAATAGGTGACCGATTGTCTCGTGGTGCCGAGAAATCTCTTCGGTGGGGTGACATTTTATCTTGTGTTTGGTGGGAGCACGAGACTACCGTACAGCATCGCCCCTCCTGGAATGGGAACAGGGCCCTCGATCTTCTAATTTGCTTGTTGGCTGCAAATCGGCGTCCGTGGTGCTAGAACTATTGAGCAGGTTCTAGTGACGTCGGAGTCTGCGGCTTCAAATTGCTGTATAAGCAGTCGGGTCCCTTAAACTACCAACCTCCGTGGTGAAGTACGGTGCCGGCCACGGGCCCAGGCCGACTGAATCAACGGACGTTGTTTATCAAGACGTTCAACTGATCGAAGCTCGATCGCACTTCCACTCGACATCATACCTTGATCCTTAAATCATAATCGACGACCAGTTGCTATTAAAGTGACAGCCGGTGCACGCCTGGTTGCATAGGCAAAAGCGATACCCGGCCGACTCCTCCAGACACCTAAATACAAGAGCCGGACGAACACTCGAGTGGCTACGCAAGTCCAGAATTTGCTGCAGCCTCCGACCTCCAATCCCACCATGGCGGGGGATCATAACGAGGACCAGTCATTCTATGACTTTCTCATAGAAGAGCCAGAGGTACGTTAATTGACGGCGAGGCGACGGGTGGAGAGTGTGCTGCTGCCCCCTTGTGCGATGTGAATTAAAGTTGAAGAGGAAGTTTGGCCAGTTGGAGATATCCTGTCGAGGTCAATGCTCAATAGCATGTCATGGTTGCAGCAAAGCAGCTGAGACATGTCAACACCATGCATCAGGCCAGTGGCTAAGTCTCGACCCAACTGGTGTCTGTCTCGATTCCGTCTCTCCCGAAGGATGACTCGAGCTATTGAATCATGGTTTGTTGTCGCGCCCTGGTATTCAATGGTGCCACCGAAAAACTCGTTTAGAAGAGGCCAATTTTTCGCAAAAGTTTCCTCGTCAAACGAGGCACCTTCAATTCAATAGCTCAGGGGCAAAAGAACCGACAGGGAAAAAGAGCTGAAGCGAGTCGAGACCTGGAGGAGACAGTAGAGTGGCAATTTTGAGACAGAAAACAGGAGATGAAAGAGAAGAGTGAACGATCAGTGAAGATGGAATAAAGTCTAACGTTTGGCGTTTCCGTTGGAGCAGATGATAGCGCCGGCGCCACCCGGTCATTTCCCACATCAACAGCCCATTTCGTCGCCGAATCGAACGAGCCGCGATGCGCCGCCGCGGCCAGAACCGACCGAAATCGAGACCCACCACCACGCGAATCCAAACGCAAATCATCACTCAGGTCCGGTGACCTTACCGGGCCCGGTACTGGGAATGCAACTGCCGGGCACTGTTCCTGAAGCGTCACGTGCACAATCACGCGCTCACCTTGAAATTGACCTTGACATCGACTTACACGCGCAGCAACACCCACATGGTTCCCATCTTTCTCATGGTGCGCATCCCCAGGCGCATGGAATTCATGGTCCCGGCCATGGCCATGGAGCTCATTCAGCTCAGAGTTCAGCGAGTCTTCCGCCCGCTGGGTTTGCAAGTCACATCCCTCCCGCCTCTTCTGGCCCAATGTCGATGGATTGGAGCATGTACCATGTTCCTCCAAATTTGCAGCTAAATCACCCTCAGTTTGATTTTGAGATCTCAGGGCATATGGGCGTTGTTGGGCATTCGAATCATCTTTCGCATGCGCCGACAGATCCAGCCTCATTTTCGTACGGAAGCAATCTCGTTTCACCTTCAAGCATTCACCCGAATAGTGCCCACTTCGATACAGGCGTTCCAAATCAATGGGGCGATTCTATGAGCCATGATGCCAGCACTCCAAAAGTGCGGACCCCCGTTCATCATGTTGCCAGCAACCCCTGGGCCGACATAGACGAACCTACGGGAGACAATAATGCGACACCTGCTTCTCGTCCACGAAAGACTCCTCGACCGAGACGACAAAAGAAAGACGCTCGCAAACTATCGGACGCTTCTCAGGGGGCTATGAGTAGCAGTACTGGCGGGACAGCACCTTCGATATCCGATGCTGCCAGTCCCAGTTCTGCGTCGCAGAACAGCCGTGCCAGTATTGGCTCCAAATCCGTGTCCATGGGCTCGACAGTATCGACAGCATCTAGCCGCCAAAGCAAGCTCCGCAGTGCTTCTCGGACGTCCAAAAATAGTCGAGACAAGCCCAACGACACTCCCGAAGACCGTCGAACACGAGCCTCTCACAATCTCGTCGAAAAGCAATATCGAAATCGCCTCAATGCCCAATTCGAATCTCTCCTCAGCACGCTACCCGACCAAGTCCGCCATGGGGAAAGTAGCAGCGGCAATGGAAACGAGGATAACGAATCCGACCATGCAAACGATGCTGACAGACGTGTCAGTAAGGGCGAGGTGCTTGAAATGGCTCGCAAGCATATTCAAGCATTAGAACGTGAGAGAGATCAACTCGAACTCGAGAACCTTGAGCTTCATGGCAGCCTACGACGACTCAAAGAATCAAAGTCCGGAAGCGCGACATCCTCGTCGGGCCAAGAAAACTCTGCCGAACCCGACACGAATAAGGATCCTAAGAGGGAGCGGGATGATGATGATGAGAAAGAAGGTTCATAACAAACAACATATTGTGGGTATAGAGAGGCAATAGTGGCACAGTTACTCAAAGTTTTCGAGAGTCAGGCTTCTCAAACAACATGTTCATGAATGAATACATGTTTGATAAGTTTGCATCTCTCTTTAAGCGTTCATGTTCTCTTCATATTCCTATTTTTGTTTGATTATCCTTTGGCTTGCTTCATTTGTTCGCATAGCATGTTGGTCCCATGGCGATTTGTTTTACGTGGACACTCCTTAGTCCTTACCCATGCGACCTATTACCAGACGCCCTATTGATATTCCTTTTCATGTTTTGGTTCCCAAGTTGTGACAGATTCAAAAGGGGCGTGGGGCTCAGGCAATATCACGAATGGAAGTGACTCTGTCCTTTCATGGGTGCTTGCTTATATGTTTGTTTGGTCTTGTATGTTTGTTTTTGATATTCCTTTTGCATTCTCTCACTTAGACATGTTGTTTGATTATTCTTGTTACACCCTCATTACCCATGCCATCCTTTTCTTTGGACTTACGACTCACATGACACAAAAGCCACAGCACAGCACCACACAGCACAGCATATAGAGACATGGGCTTGACTTGATTGGACTGGACACATGTTCTGTGTTACATCATGTTGCCACGCCTTCTTACTTGAATCTTCTTCTTTGTCTACATTGGTGTGGAGCATTGGGATTCTATAAGGGAGGGAGCTCTACGGTTTAGTGTTTTATATGGAGCAAGCACGGGAGGGCAGAAGGAATAAAGAAAGACAATAGAAAATGGGAAAGGGATAGACATGGCTTTTGAGCATGGGTTATATGACACTGGCTTATCGGAGACATGTCTGTCTATAATCAAGTTTATGGAATAGACTTAGGGTCGCGGTTTGAAATTCATTCCACAATTATGCATGACAAGCCTCTTCGGTCAACCTCCGTAACTTTAGTCTACGTTGACTCTGTCTTGAAGAAACTATAGAAAAGTCGGACATTTATATTCGACAGCAAAAGCAGCTGATGTCATGAGCAAGACGTTGTATACTTTTAGTTCCCGAATCGTCTTGCGTTGCATGAACCACTATATTCAATACGACCCTTGACGCGTGCCATGCAGGGATTCAGAGGCATACATCATCTCAAAAGATGTATCCTAATTTTCAGTTGCTCAATAAAATAAGTTCTAGTCATATCGCATGGGAATTAATGAATGCTTGGTTGTTAAACTTTAACATTTTTTTAGTCATTTTTAACTTAGTATATATACAAAGAGCAAGTAAATGTCTCAAAGTCAGCGCGTTTGGCAGAAATGCATTGTTGGCTGTGATGCCGGTATGTTGTACAGGATAAGATAGATAGCTTACTGCTATGTGCCGCTGATTTTTGTCTAAAAGTTCATAAATCCATCACTCGTCATAACTGGAAATATTGCGCCAGTTGATTCCCAAAAGGTCTCTCGCACAGAGCTAGACCTTGTTCTCACCCGTTGGCCGACCCCCCAGTGGTCGACTCCGAAAAGACATTGCAATAAGGATGAAAAAAAAAATTAACACACCCAATGCCTTGTTTAGCTTTTGAGTACCGCCCCCAATGCCCTGAACTGCTTTCTGCAGATCAAAAGTACGCCTTAAATGACCTGGTTGCCGGAGGCTGAAGGTCAAAGCCTGAAAGCCGGACCATAGGACCAGAGGCCTAAGTATAGAATGCCTTTCGCGGCGAAGCTCAAACCCATACAAAAGAAATCCAACCATGGGCTGACACACCCAGGAGCACAGTGTCTTGTGTAAAAGCAATGTGAGGCGACATATGCCGCACGTGAGACTGTGTGTGTGTGTGTGAGAGAGAGAGAGAGAGATGAAACGGAAATGAAAAGAAAGTCGCCTCAAGTGTTGAGGTCGAAAACAGGTAACAAATAAACAGGGAGCGATCAAATCACTTTAGATGCGATCGCCATTACCCTTGGCATATGTACGGGGGAAAAGTGCATATTGACCCACAGGAGGGGCCTGGGTGCTTAGACTTGTTGTTCTAGCACGAGGACGTCGGGTCTTGGGAAGCTCGACAGACTTGGTGTTGTTGGGGATATCATCCCTGACGATAGACTCGCTTGCGTGGCTCTTGTGGTGAGGCTTCTTGGTGATGGGCACAGAGGGGAATGGTGTGAGCTCAGGGACTGTGTCCTTCTCAGTAGAGGCAGGAGGAGTAGTGTCTTCTTCATCGCTATCATCGTGTGATTTGATGATCTGTGACTCGCGGATTGTCTTGTTTGACTCAACCCACTTGTTCAGTGACGTGCTGCTGGTGAGGCGAGTCAAGTTAGTCCAGGTGGAGTTGGTAGAAACATGACGCTCTCCAGTTGAGTCAGAGAGGGATGTTGAGTTGGTAGCTGTAGTGGAAGTGCTTGCGCGCTGATGAGACATCTGAAGAGAGTTGCGACTGGCAGCGTTGCTGACATCCTCATAGGGGTGGTTGGGGTCAACGATACCATGAACCACATCATCCTCACCCGAATAGCTCTGTCTCTCAGTCTCATTGAGGAGCATCTGTTGATGATAGTCACCAGGGATGAGTAGCGAAGGGGACAGTGTGAAGCCATACGACTCCTTGAAGCTGGATGCTCGAGAGTCGTTTCGACAATGGCTAAGATTAGACGGTCGGTGGACCTTGTCACCGCGTGGGAGCGAGAAGTTATTTGTCACAGCGACTCCCGTGCTTGGGGTGACAGCCTCGAAGGCACTCTCCGGCGAAGCCTGACTAGCGGGGCTTAGAGCCGGCATATCAAAATGGGACGCGGAAAGCATACCGGGAGACGACTCAGCAGTGCCGATGGTCGGTAGCTCCCTCAACTCATCATCTTCAAACAGTGCCACTTGAACTCCAGGTGCATGCTCTCGTCCACCTTCCAACGACGGTCTCTCCCACTCGTAATCGAAGTTGGCATCGGCCTCGTGCTCGTAGCAGTAGTCGATATCATCCTCCCAGCTCTCTCTAAAGGAGTGAGCTTGGTCGTTGTAGTGTCCAGCACTGTGTTGGGCAGCATCATTCTCGAGAGACTGGGAGCCCCGAAGGAGAGGGACCGATTGGCTAGCACGCAGCGAAGACCTGGTACTGATGATACTCTTTGGTGATCGTCCAATGTTTACCATATGTTCTTCCTCCTCTGGCACATCTGGCAATGGTGGCTCATAAGTTGCGGTTACCGGAAGTGGCCAGGCTGCATCATCGGGTGTGGTGATCGCATGCGAGAATCGGTGATCGTCCACTGGCAATACTGCCTGCTCAGGAGCTATGGCGTAACCATGAGATGTTGCTGGAGGTCGCTCCATGATCTCACTAGGGCTGAAAGGCTGAGGGTGTCGGAACCCACCACTCGTCAGTGGACGATCAAACCTTGCCACTGCAAGTGCGTCACCATCTTGCAGGCTGGGCTGTCGGCTTGAGCCTCTTGGGGGAGGAATAGGGGCACCCAGAGTAGGAGAGTGAAGTGGCTCAAGCGGAGGAGGTCTTGGGGGTCGGACTGGCCGAGGTGGGCTGGTACGGAGCTGCTCCTGGGATCGAGCGTGCTTGATCAGTCGACGTGGAAGGTTAGAGGCTCTTGAACTACGGGGAGATACTTCGTGCTCGACAACACGGTCTGAGTAGAAGTTGGGTTGGGGTTGCTCCTGTCCAGGAGTACGAGATGCTGAGTTGGCTACCTGTTCGCGTGGAGTATGGGTCACATGCTGAAAGTTGAAAGGCCCAGATATCTGAAGCTTCTTCTGTAGGGCCGTCTCGTCGCGAGATGATTTCCGGCGGGCAAAGATAGTAGGCATGATGGCGTCCTTGAAGGTGGTCAAGGAAGTTTCGCTGCTCAATTCAGTCGAGTACAATGAACTTCCCGATGAGCTCTGGGCGCTGCTCTCACGTCTCGAGCGTCCTGACTTGCTCGACTTTGCACGGCGATGGAAGATGTTCTTGCCCAGTACTTGCACACTGTCGGGTCGGTCTCGAGAGGAAGAAGTTCCGCTAGTCGTAGATCGTTGGGATGAGTGCCGAGTAATGCTCATGTTTTCGAATCCCTGCTCCCATCCTCGCTCACTATTCAGAAACGACGAAGACCCAGACGATACAGCCCGGTGACCTCGATTAAGGTGAGACGCATGTTTCATCTGCTTGCTCAATTGGCGAATTCTCTCGGGTGACGGAGGGCCCTCTATGGCGGGCACCATGTATTCGTCCAGATCGATGGGTGAGTGCCGAGTGTGGGGGGATACATCGCGGTAGCCATGGACATCATTACTGGCATTGGCTTGAGCATTCTGGTTTGTATCGCGCCTGGAACGATCCGACTGGTATTCTGAGTAATAAGGCATTGTAGCAGCCCACATGATTACACAAGTCCTCCAAGAGGAGGGCGACGGCGGAGCGTGCCCTGTATGTAAACAATGGCTTGCGAAACTGGCCTATTCCACAAATTCTTGTTGTTGATTTAAACCAGGCAGGGCAGTGAGATATAGTAAGGAATGGAGTAAGTGAGACCTTAAAGAGAGACTTGGGATATGGCAGATCAGATGATGCCACGAGGTTTCAAAAATGTATCGAAATGAGGGGTGGGAAAGGTCATCGGGAGATCAAACAACAAGATTATAACAACGAGGATGCAATGTACATATAAGTTAACAAGATGAGCGAGAGATTGATGCAATCTTGGGGCAAGGCAGCTTGTACCCTCCCAAAAATTAGACAGGCCCTAGGAACTGGGGCTAAGGGAGTAAGGGGGGCTGTCCCTGGCCCGTCTCGACGGACACAAGCCCCGGGAATCTGGGGGGTTTTTCCTTCTCTGCAAGGCCCATTCTGGCCGGGATAGTCATATGCAGGGATACATCGATCAGGCAGACTTGAGTGTCGGTATCGCAATGCGTACTGTGCGAGTTTGAGCGTATGGGCCTGTGTCTGTGAGTGCGAGTGTATTTCCCTAACCGTAACCTCAGACGATGCTGGACTCGTCGTAAGGCGACATGAGGTCCGTGGTGGTGCCATGGACGCCCTAACCGCCTACCCAGACAGAGACCAGGTGGGTGCAAGATGTTTGACCATCAGTGAGTCTTAATTACCTTATCTTGTATGTCAGTCAGGTTAAGACAAGAGGAAACAGCACAAGCCGTTACACAGACACGACGAAACGCCGTCAAGCACAGAATGAAGAGGTCCAAACAGTCAAAAATTACCTGCAAAACTTTTCACATCCACAGAAGCAACCATGAATAAGTGGATGTTGACAAAACGATGAGATGGGTCGTTATGCGTGCGTCAATGGGCAGGTTTTTCTTTCTCTGCAGCTTGAAACAACGACAAGCGCTCAAAGCCAAAGCACAAAAAAAAGAAAAAGAAAGAAGGAAAAGTCGGTATCTGCAGTCGGATTAGTTACTAGGTAGTAATGACAACGCAACAACAAGTCTTGGTATCTGGACTCTGTTTCTTTCTCGGCTGCCCATTCAATACACGATACTTGCAGTTCAGCACACTGAGCTCGCGGCAGATAATGGCATTGGATTCCGGCGCCCGGTTTGATAGACTTTCTGTCTTCAGGATTTACTAGCAAAGCTTCTGAGTGACACACAATCAAGCCTGCTGGCCTCAGCGCGATGCTCGACAGAGGACCAAAGCCTGTTCCCTGTTAGCTCTGCTCTATCAGTAGCTTTGGGGGAACCAGCTCCATGAGCAATGCAGGAACGAAGCCATAGCCACTCCGCTTGGCTCGGATGACGGATGACGAATGAACCCACAGAGCAGGTTACGTACTCGGCCATTGACGTTGTGGGGAGTTTGGAGACTGGAGGTGTGACATGAACACAGTGAATCGGTCTCTATGATCAATCAAACGATTCGTTATCTAGAAATGGGCATGGACAAATGTAACCGGGGAATCCTTTCAATCAAAATCGGAGGGATCTAATGAAAGTTCGAAATTACTTACCGAGACCTTGACATGGCAACACTTCGCAGAAGACATGCAATAGACCCAGAAGAGAGGGGATCGGTGAAAACTGCAAGGGTCTTCTCACCCAGCCCTTCTACCCCACTGCATTTCCATCCGTATATTCGGAGCCCTTGGTCTTCATTCTCATTTACGCTGTGCCATTTACATGCCTTCGACTAGTAGCCTATCGTCTGCGAGACTTGCAGTTTCAGGCATGCCACAGCAACTGCACGTTCATTCACGCATCCTGTTATCGTTTTTTAATCGACTGAGAGGACTGAACTTGAAAGCAGGGCCACAGATGGCGCGCTAGCTCAAGACCCTTTTTGCGGGTCATCAGAAGAAACGCGTCCGGCGTTGCAAGCTCTGGAAGCCCACTAAACATCTTGTGGTTCGTTTTAGCTTCGGGGATGGCGAGGATGATACAGACCGTGGTCAAGGTTGAGCAATGACCGCATCTGCAGATTGCTTCATCTTCTCTTAGCTTAAGGGGTTTCCTTGCTTTGGAGGATAACCACTGATGGTTTGGAACAAGATCTAGCTAAAGGCATGGTATAAGCATGTCTATCATAATCAGCCCAGAAAACACGTGGGATCTGGACGATGAAGGCTGCTTTGAAACGTGTGCAATGCCTTTTCCCGTGATCGTACACCAGATAACGTTTGGCGATGTAGCCATTATTTCAGTTGGAAGCTTGCTCTCCAAGCCATGAAATCCGTTGAATTGCTCGAGTCAAAAGCTATCGATATGAGGAGATTGCTGGCTCATTTCATTTCATTGAAGGCGCCATAGTATTGCCAAGACGAGTCTTGATCTTGACGAACTACCCAGTACATCCTCATTTCCTGGTTGGAAGGGATGGCAGAACACTCATGGACTGTTTTTAGACGCCTATGTGACCAGGGAACGAGATTTTCTCATGTCGTAGAAATCTCACCTAACCCCACGAGAGATAAGGGCCGGATGGATAGAGAATCATGAGTCTAGGAGCTAAACAAGGTTAGGGGCTGAGCTAGACTGGCTGTTGCAGCACACAGACGGCGTGGCACCCAGCCTGAGCATTGAGGTGAGCTTTGTGCACAAATGGCACCGACGCCTACGGTTGGTAAAACAGGAACATCAACAAGAAGGGGAACCATCGGTTGCTCAGGCGTCTTGGTTCTGCCCTGACCCGCTGCGCTGGGACGGCTGTGGGACGACGAACGCGTGGTGGGCTTTGAAAGACACTGCGCCGTCCAAGAATCCGGGTTTGGAAAGAGAAGATCGGCTCGTGGATGACGCGGAAGAACAGCCGGATGAGCGAATATGATGAGACAAAAAGCTTGATGCCGATGCGACGAAACAGACGCGGTGAATCTTTTCTGGGACACTGCCGCGACCTTGTTGGCTCTGCCAATTGCTTGCAAGTTAGTGTTCCAGTCTGGGAGGGGTCAATAACGGAGGGAACCAGGGCCCTGCAGTAACGTGCAGTAGCGCCAGGGCCAGGACTCCTTTGCCCTTTGTGGTTAGTAGCCAGGGGTAGGAGTGCCGGGCCCTTGAGCGAACACACTGAGGCCATCAAGAACGTACGTGTAACAGAACTCAGCTGGGGCTTCGGGAGAGCTTTGGTTTCCCAACTCCTGCTTGAATCGCGTGTTGGTGGGTAGGGAGCGATATGGCCCCTTCTCTTTCGATTAACTCATCACGGGCCCAGGAACTGATCACGTTGATGACCCAAGTGGCACCCTGCCCCTGTCCCGAACTCCACAAGAAGCTGCGCCAGCTGTTGAGCTAAGGAAATACGTACCAGAGAGTCCTGGGCAACGGCATACGGATGTTTGCCGCCACTGACCCTGGGGCTGCAGGACTCAGCAAGAGCAGCTTTGGGGGCTTGATGGCCCGAGACGCTAAGGCTGGGCTTGGGTAGCTTTGAGACTGTTAGAGGCTGCTAGACGGAGGCCAGGTGGCGCCAGAAGCCGCGATGGAATCTTCTATACTCGACGTCGTCACGATATGGTTTTGCCGCTGAAAGTTAATATGCAGATTATGATCAGAATGACGCGATGATCAAACCGGTAGAGTGAGATTTATTGATGATGAGAGGAGTTCTGAGAAAACATTAGGGAGATGCGATAACTCGGGAGTTGTTAAAGTTGCCCATGCTCAGGTGCTCCTGTCCGCGTAGATGCCGAAGATGGACCTTCCTTCCCTCCATTATACCACTAACTTCACTTCACCTCCCTTGCCCGCACCCTATGGGTTTCCGATTGACGCAGAAAAATACCTTGGTTAAAATACCTACCTTACATCAATCAACTCAATTACCTGACTATTCGAGAAGGTGCGTTTGAGCTTATCTCTCAATCGATACCTAGGTAAGCTGGGTAAGGTAGGTACCTGTCAGTTAGATATTCAATGAGGCAGTCGTGTCTCGCTAGACGCGGTTGGTCCCGATTTTTCGAGTCCGGGTACACTTTTCCATGTGCATACGATAATTCAAACGAATCTCACTGACCCCAAAAGTTCCCTGCGACAATTGCGTGAAAGCTGCATCTCAGCATGAGGTAAGCATCCAGGTCAGGACGAGTATAGTGATTGGTCACCAGCGTTGAAATCACCAGTCACACTCTAACCTATTACCGGGTAGGCAAATTAAACTGCGCCGTATTCCTTCATGCTTCCATGAAGATTTTTGGGGATCTCATCTTGACACCTCATGCACAGGGTAAACGGAGGGTATTAACACCACTGACACAGGCTAGACAAGCAATTGCTTCACTTTAGCCGATGGCTGTCAGGAACGGTGGCAGGATCAGGAACAGAGCCATCTATCTGTCTGCTTACCCTCCTCCACTAGCAAGTCAAACCGATGCCTTACCTAACGAGGTAGGTTCTTCCAGTGATCGTTGGTGAGATTGACGAATTCGCCCACTGGCAGGCGGGAGCTTTACTGCTTTAGCTGTCTCTTACATTCAGCCAACCTAGCAGACCAGGGACCCGGGTTTCGTTGACATCGGCATCATGGATGTCAAGCATTGAATTCGGAATGACAGAATCTGCAGCGCGGGGGAGACTGAGGTCTTTCTTTGACGACCACCGACCTACCACACTTGGCTAAAACTACACGAGTCCCATAGACTAAGGTACACCGATGAGGAGACGTGCTTCCGAAGGAATACGTCCCCGGCGAACTCTTTGTTTGTTGGTTGTTGTTAATGGAGATACCTACCTGATGCAGTAACACAACATCTTGCTTATGCTCTTGAATCTCCTGACACTGAGGGTTCACATATTAACAGTCCATCCTGAATACTACATACATATGGTCTTTGCTTTTTGAAGAGCATTACTTCATTATCCAAAGAGGAAATGCTTGCTTGCTTGGCTTGGATTGCTGACTGTGTTGTACCTGTCAATAAGTAAAGCAGCCAATCGGCGCAGAAAGGGCCGCGATGGGCCGCCTACGACACCTTCGTCACTTGCAGTCTTACACCCGACCCTTGCCCTGTTCTGCCCTGCGGAAGCTCGCGCGCAGTGCCTTTTAACGGCATCGGAAGCCCTTGCAACAACCTTTACTGAGCCAACCAGACCACTGAGAACTGCGGATAACCGCCCTTGCCCGTTTACAACGGCCACCCACAGACTTGGGCTCAAGCCTAGGTTCAAGATGAATGAATGCTGTATTCCGTACAGACTGGCTGGACTCTGCTGTACCGCACACGAGCATACGGTACGTCAGCGCGGGTATGCGCATGTTGCAGTTCCAAGGGCCGAATTCATCCATTCTCCCTGAGCCAACAGCCAACACCTACACTTACAACGGCTAGACAGACAGACAGACACAAAGTCAACTTAGCTGCTGTATGTACATATGCGACCGCGGAATGTACGACGTCGAAATTCATGCAACCCCCGGACTCTATAACAAGTCGGTGTGACTATCTCTGTTGACCATGCGCATGCCTGCGTGTGAATCCTCGGTCCTTGCAGCTGAAGATGCAGTTAAACCTTGGGACACAGGTAAGGGCGGCTCATTAACGTTTTTTCCCTTTCCTTCTTGAGAAGGGATGTTATTAGGGTTCGTGCTATGGACATCGATACGACAGAACACGACCCGGTGTACGTGGAAGCGGATACAACATGCAGAAACTGTGGAACAATACATACCAGTATGTAGGTACGGATACAGAGGAGCTCAAGGGAAACAAGCATCAACCCTTCATCGGCAAACCTTGATACAGTGTCACATATCTCCAGCCTCTAGCCTCCGCCCATGGTAGGGAATAGCGAACAGGTAGACAGACTGTACAGATACAAATTATCACCGATCTCTTCGTGGGGATCGGGAACCCAAGCTCACTCACTTACCCACACGATACCGATTACCCAGTTCTTTCCACGAGAGTTGGCCGGATGTTGAGCCTCTTAACCCTTGCATTCTAGGTCTAGGCATTGAGATCCAGTGAAGGATCGAGGATTCACTGGAGAGTTCTTTATTCCTGGCCTGCCCGTCGTCTCCTCGGGCCTCTGGCCCTTCCTTCCCGCCGCTAAAGAGGCCTGTCGGTTGTTGGTTGTTGGAGGTCTAGCGCCGCGGAATCAATTCTCGTGTTCCGTCGCTGGGTCTATGTATGTCTATCGGCCTCATCTGTTTCTTCCCTACCTAGGCAGGCTCCTCCATCAGTGTCTTTACTGCATCTCGTGTTGGTCGTTTCAATTGCCGCACTTGAAAGCAGCTGTCACATCATCTTGGCAATGCATCTTTGCAACTCTGGCTACTACCAGTAATACTCAGGCCCTGTACCCAGCAGCTCAATCTCTAGTAACTTTGCTAGCCTGTACGGAGGTACCTGTCTGTTCCTGAACTCAAAGTGCCACGTCCCAAAAATCCCAGGACAGGGATCTCACTTGCTTCCCTGGTCCTCTAGTCCAAGATAATGGAATGCAATCGATCTGTCTGGGCCTTAAAAACAGGCCAGCCTAACTGTCTACGCTGCATGGCATCAGAGCTACCTACCTGTCGGTAAATGAACAATCAGTCTCTTGGGTCTCCCATCCATGAATGCCTGTATGTATGTACATAGCAGGCACAGTATATGGCCCGTATGCCCCAGTCCCGATTTAGAGCTCTTTGCAGACAGACATCAGACAGCTAACCATTCGCTAACAAACTCAATTCCGAGGTTGCGCAAGACGTTGGAGCCAGACACATGTTACATATCCATCCCCTCGCTCTTCTGCTCCCTCCCACCGGGCACTGTAGCCCAACGTTCATGGTTCACAAGCTCGGAAGCACTACGACTTAGCTTAGCTTGCGAGTAACCTCCAGGGCCACAAGTGCTGATCGTATCCCAATTGAGGTCTTATAGCCTCGGAGAATACAACACCTCCCCTGTCAGGCCAAACGGGAAAGGGGCCTTTTCTTCTCGTGGCTTGGCCTTAATGTTTGACACTTTTGCAACTCACAAGACACCATTCGGCGAATATCCGCCAGTTTGTATCACGCCTGGTTACACGAACTACCTACACTGCCTATACCCGAGCCACCAACCAACCCATTATACCTGCCTACTGCAGTGCCTATACTCACCTACATATGAGATAGATTCTACGGCTACATGCATGCATAGATGCGTTGAATATACGTTGTTCTCGGATACTCGCTCCGCTACCGTTCCTCCTCAAGACCCCTAAGCGAAGCTGAAGCAGGGTACCATGATAGCACAGTGCACAGTCTTATGATGTTTTTCAATGCGACGCGAGAAGCGAGTTCTAATGTTTCAGCCAATTACGGCACTTGTCACATTTTCCATCACGATCGACAAGAGCAGCACTCGACTGTTTCGTTTCAGGACTAGGCGTCCAGTCGCCAACTCACTGAACCTCAAGCTTAAAGACACCAAGCAAAACGACGGCTCAAGGTAAGAGACGGGAGAGAAGAGAGGCCCGGCCATAGATGACCCTGAGGCTACCAATTCCCCCTGTCCAGCTCCGGTTCAGGCTTGTAACTGCAAGGCGAGCGAATATCCATTGGATTCTACGGATAAACATGGAAGCAATGAAATGCTGCTAAACATATGCTATCCCAGAAACTGACTTAGCTAATCTCATCACCCCTACTCTAAGACCCCAAACGCCAACGCTAGAAGCCTGGACAACGAAATGACTCCGGCGCCAGTAAGAAGGGCAACGTGCTAACCAACGCCGGCTCGCAATGTGTACATATGTGTTTGCATAAACATGATTATTAGATGCTCCGCGTATTATACTTCTCGGTAATCCCCTTGACGATCCGTCCGATCTTGACCTAGGGTAGCTGCTCCTACTGTCACGTCTTCGACGTCGCTCGCGAAATAGCCATCATGGCGCTTCTTGCGCCGGACGCCAAAGAAATCGCCCAGTGTATCACTAACACTGCGTGACCTCCGATGCACCGGATCGTCCTCGCCTGCAGGCCCCTCAGCATCGTCTAAAGCGCTAGGAAGATTTTCTACTGATACCGGCGCTGCTGATGGTGCGGGGAGCGTGTTCGACCGGGAGTTATTCTCGGGATCAGCATTTTCATCGTCTTCGTTAAAAAAGAGCCCAGCACGGATGGTGGAACGTATACGACGCATCGAGGACTGGCGCACGCTCGGGTCGTCAGACGCACGCAGAAAGGCATCCTTGACCACAGCGGTAACTGTCGACGATAGAGGGGAAGGGGAGATAAAGGTCCTAGATCGGCTTCCAGTACCACCGGGCTTCGAAGGACTAGCTTGAGGCCGTGGGAGAAGCGAGCCATCAGGAGCTAAGGCATCTCTCATTGGTGTTGTTGGGTGGGAGGCAAACGCCGCTGAGCCCGCGGTACCCGGTGGTGCAAGAACAGAGTCTGTAGAGTACGCCCTAACGCCTCTTCCCGGTGGTGTTGATGGCCCTCCGAAATCGTTCCAGGGGAAACCAGAAGCCATAGTCTCCTGGCCTGGAGACATCTGAGAAATCAAAGCCTTGGCCGATGGAAGATTGTTGTTCTCCTGATGTGGTGTAACCGCGGCTTTCAAGGCTCTCTGTGCATCAGGATAGTTAGGACCTGACAGGTGACTGGACCGTCGTGACCGTGACTTGGGGGTAGAGAACCCTTGGCCGTCTTGGTAGGGCGCTGTGCCATTCCCTTCCTGGTTCGCAAGGCCTATGGTATCCTCGAAATCATCGTCTTCAGACAGGACTTCGTCGTCACCATGGCTTTGCTCACGGCCGCTAGTAATGAGAAAGACGCCGAAGAAGGTAAGGAGACAGCCCCCAACAAACTTGGCCGCCTGTTCAGCGTTTGTTCTTTCGAAATCGCGGTAAAGGACGGCGCTTCCAATGATGACACACAGCGTAAACATTACGAATTGAATTGGAATAACCTGAGTCGAATCGAATCGTTGCAGCGCCTTGTTGACGTAGCGAATCTGCATGACGGCCGTCCCAAGGAGAATAACGATGAGAACGTAGGTGACAGGAGTCGCAAAAGCACGCCAAAGAGTGGAAGACAACATCGACGAAACGCCTTTTGTCGCAAGGGCAGTGTAACCGCCTAGAGCTATAGTCAGTGTCTGCAGAGCAAGCTTCTATACCGTGTCACATACCAAACAAACCAACAAGTCCCAGGTCGATAAGAATCGTGCGTCTTCCGTACCTGGGACTTGCCCACATCAAGACCAGGATAAGAAATATGGTCACGCCAAGATAGATCTCAAAAGCCAGCGTAGTGATTGCGTCCCATACATCATGGGGGTTCAACTTTGTCTCCTCTTGCTTTGCGCTCAGAACAACAGTGACAACACCACCCACAGCAATAACTACACCCCAGAAATCGCGCTGTCGGAACTTCTCGTGGAACATGGCAGGCGCAATGATGCAGTTCGATATCAAGGCGACAACTCCGAGAGGAGAGACAATCGAAGCGGGGGCGAAGCCGTATGCGAGAAAGTTGCCCATCTCGCCAAGAGTGATAAGAACTTGACCCAGCCACCAGTACGGAGATTTGAGGTATGATGAAGACGTATCATCCTCTTTGCTATCGGTGCTCTGCGATGCCTCGGAGTGAAAGGACCCGGTCAGCGGATCAGTTTCACGGCTCTCGTCCCTGCGATTGCCATCATCTGTACTTGTTCCGTGACCATTTTGATACCCAGCCCCATTGCTACCTCCTCCAATGGTGCCGTATGAGCCGCCATGATCTCCAGGGTGAGGGTGCTTCAAAGCTTCTTTCGCCCTCTTCCGGTTCCTACTCCGTTGCTTGTGTAGTCGAATATGTGCGTATCTCTGAACATTCAGCGCAAGAGCGATGAGTACGTTGCCTACAATGGCTGTGACGATACCGATAAGAGAAGACCACTCTTGTATTTTATCGCCGGGCTTGCCGGAATGGCCGTGATGAGAGGAGTTATTGGAGGCGTTTTGCGCCCAAGAATCGACCACCATTGATGGCCATGGCGATTCGACATTGGCCAACCGCATCATCAGGCGGGAGAGGTGCACAACAGGTTTTGGATAAATTCGCGACGGTCGATAAGAAAAGTTAAGGCGCGATAATCAGACAAACGACGGGAATTTCGGGGGATCGGTCACCGGGAACGGATAATAAGACGACCGAGCTTAGACGGATAAAGCTTGATTGACGTGGTGGTGGAGGAATCGATAGTGTCGGTTTGGTAGTCAGTAATTAAGAGTATCATGGGGGCAGCGAATGGTCAGTATCAAGCTGCGTCGTGCAGTACATGGCCAGCCGTCGCAGACGGGAGCTGATGATGATGATGATGATGATAGGTTCTTAGGAAGGATTTACCAAGAAAGAAAAGAATAATGTCTCAAAAAGACAAGACAGGAGCTTGCCTTGGGAGAGTCGAGTTGGTCATCGAGGTGATGTATGCCCGCGGTTGGCACGGCCTTGGCGAGCCCGGGGATCCAATGTCATCTCGCATTTTCAGGCGAGGCAGAAAGTAGAAACTGAGGTGTCAAAGTGGAGCTCCGTCTCTGGCTCAGGGTCTTGTCGCTGAAATGGGCCAATAGAATCAATGATCAACTGTAAGCCACCAGTGTTCGATGCCTTGGCGGTGCCCGTTGTTGCCCGCTACCCCCACTAGCGTTTGACTTTGCCGTCATAACTCGCAATGGGACGAGACGAGAGCTTTCGATTGTCAGTCACATGGTTTGCTTGATTCAATTCAATTCTGGAAGCACGACGAACCTCGCATCAATTCTGGCACTTTCTCCAAGAGTTCCTTACTATATAATTCATCTACCTAATGAAAAGTCCTGAAAGACACATCTCAGCGAACTCATCTTCCGACGCTTCTGATACCTCACGGAAACCGGGTTGCGAACAGAAGCTACAAAAACGACTGGGCTCTAACTTGATTGAGTCTCAACTGCATCACAACTCACTGCTCACTGCTCACTACTACACACAACACACGACACACAAACATATCCACTATGCTGGGGCCGTTGGACCTTGGCTTCGCCTGGCCATCTGAACAGAGCATGACCTCCATTGCTTTCTCCTCTTATTCCCCGCTGGCCCTTCGAGATATGCCCCAGCCTAGACCAAACGATGCACCCTCCGACATAGACACTTCCATCTTCACCTTCGAAGACGCCTTTGAGGATCTCCTTGCTGAGTCACAGGGAAAGGAACTACCAGATCTCAAATCCAGATATGAGCAACGGAAACTCCTTCGATCCATGTACCCAAATGGTGAGCCTGCGTACTTTTGGCTGCACAGGCTGAGATCGCAGGGCCTCCTGGAAGACTCTGGACCCGCCAAGCTTATGAAATCGCTTGCGAACAATAATTGGGACCAACTACACCAAGAGTTAGACCGCAAGGCTCAAGAAGTATGGCGCGCTGCTTTTGGCGAGGATGACAGAAACCATATCTCAGGGGATCATCCGCTGAGTAATGAAGAACGCAATGAAGAGAGAAGTCGTGTGGATGGAGAAAGTTCTTCTGAGTATGGCATTGAGGATCTCCGCGCAGAGCTTCATGGACACCGCAACCTGCGCCGAGCACCTAACGACTTTGATGAACTATTCTCTGCCATCCAGTCATCCTTTGCTAGCGAACGATCGCCATGGGATTCATTTATGAAGCTAATTACCGAGGACCACCCTACGGCATCTTCTAATAGTGAAGAGAAGCAACTACAGAAGCTTGGAAGCGACGAGAAGCAGTTCGTTACCAAAGACGAATACGTAGATCGATTTGGCTATCTACATACGAAGACGTTGGTCAAGACACTGGATGAAAACGGTAACGAGATCGGATGCCATAGCCATTATACCGTTCGACCTGCCCCAAAGGAAAATGAACCCGTACAGATCGAGGAAAAGGATAAGGATTGCCAGGAGTCTGGCATCAAGGTGGAAGGAAGTGCAAAAGCAAAGACTGGCTGGCTTTGGAAATAATGACTTTGCAATCTGAAAGTGACGGAGAAATCAAGGTAGAATTCGCTCCCAGCTCAATCATGCATGATTTGGAAAATGTAGTATTATAACGACAAATGAAGTTTCGACATCATGCTCTTCCAGTCAATCGAATTACAGGCTGATCTCAAATTGCAATACACCCTTAACCATGGAGTTCGTTGTAAACACTTTTAAGTAGACAGGTATCAACACTCTAGCACTCATTTCTTTCCCCGACTCAGAGCCTTCTTCTTGCGCATCACTCGAGTCCGCGCAATCAATCTGTGCTTCATCTCGGCATCTGTCTCTGGCTTCCGGCCACCCTCTTCCTCGGCCTGCTGACTGCCTCTGTCCTTACCACCCTTATGAGCCTTATCACCCCTATCGCCCTTGCGTCCGCGCTTCTTGTCATCCCTGGTATGCTGAGCATTTGTCTTGGGCTGGGCCTCAGCCTTTGCACCCTTGTTATGTTCTGGGTTGAGTTGCCTAGACCTCTCCTCGTTGGCACGTCGTCGTTGAACAACTTGGGCGTTCTCGATAGCGAACTCAACAACCAGTCTCTGTTTCTTGCCAGCTTCGTTCTCAAGCTGATGGCCATTGAGATAACGCAGTCCCATCAAGGCCCAGTGGTGTGAGGAATACTCGATGAAACCATAACCACGACTCTTGCCACCATCTTTCTCTGGCATCTTTTGTCCCTGTCCACTCTCGAACACAATCTTGGCTTGACGAACGATACCCTTGCCCTTCGCCTTGCGCTCGTGCTCCTTCTCTTTAGCATCCTTTCCGTCTCTTGCATTCTCTTCCTTTGAAAGCGGCTGTCGGTGACCTGCCTTAACCTCCTTTGCAAACTCGACTACAGCCTTTCGCGCAAGTTCCTTAAGATCTTTGGAATCCATGTTTCGGGGAATGTTGCGTATAGCCAACCGAGTCAGACTCAAGTGCAGACTGGGGTTACCCTGCACAAGCTTCTTTCGTTGAGCGGCACTGGCTTGTCGCACTTGCATTTCTGAGGGTGTGAGGAGGTTAAATAGAGGAGAGCTTCGGTCGATAACACCCTCGTTCAGCAAGAAGAGCTTGCGCTTGTCCTTCTCGTTACGCTTGGCAAGGGAGCTGTCAGCGAGGTTGGTTGCCTCTTGCTTGTTTACTGCCTGTGCAACCTGGAGAAGACGTCCATCGAGTGTGTACTTGCCATCAGGATCAGCACTCTCATCTTGGAGGATAGAGTTCTTGGCAGCTGCAAGAGATGGGTCAGGGCGAGGAGCGCCTTTAATGCACTTTTTGGCATCGTCGACGTCGTAGAAGCAGACGAAACCAGTACCTGCAGGTTTCTCTGTGACCTTGTCCATGACCACTCGGGCGTATCGAACCTTGCCAAAATGATCAAAGAAATCTTTGAGTTGTTCATCTGTGGTTGTAAACGGTAGGTTGCGAATAAAGACAGTGGAAGTGTTATCTGTCATCCTCTTCGGAGCCAGGCTCTGCACCTCCTTCTCAGCCTGCTTGTCGGCTTCATCATCCTCGTCGTCTTCTTCTTCATCATCCTCCTCCTCATCCTCGAGGTTCTCCATGTGATTCTTGAAAAAGTTCTTCAGATCAGCATCCAATTGATCATCTCTGTTAACCTCTGCGCCGCCCTCCTCTTCATCCTCATCATCGCTTCCCTCTGAAGACGTTTGGTCATCCTCGTCTTCCTCATCGACTTGCTGCTTCTTTGGTGCCTTCTTAGGCTTCGTCTCCTCCTTTGGTTGTTGCTTCTCCCAGGTATCCTTGTCAACAGCCCAGTCAACAGCCAGGGTTCTTCCGTCAATCTCCTTGCCGTTGATGGCTTCTAATGCACGTTCCGCATTCGGTCTTCCCCTGAGGGTAACGAAACCGAATCCTTTGAGCTTGCCCTTATCTTGAGGCAGATCGGCAAACTTGACTTTTCCAAAGCTTCTGAAAAGATGGCTCAATTGTTCCGAAGTCTTGATGCTCCAAGGCAGGTTGCGCACAATGAGCTTTGGGGGTCGCTGATGCTCCTCCTTGCGAACCTTGTGAGCAGGTAATTCACCGGTAGTATTGTTTCTTTGTCTTGGCTCAGCAACATCGATGCGGATTCGGCGTCCATTCCAATCTTGGTTGTTTAGAGCTTTCTTGGCCTCTACAGCGTCCTCAGCGTCGGCCAATGTGACGAAACCGTAACCTCTTGACTCCTTGGTCTTTTGGTCAACAACGACAGTAGCGTGCTTCACTGGGTAATGCTGAGAGAAGAAATCGGTAAGACTTTCGCTCGTGGCACCCGGAGGTAGTGATCGAACGAAGAGCGATCTTCGATCTTCGACTCGGGCTCTCTTGGAGGCCTTCACCGCTCCATTGTCGCGGTCTTCGAACGAAGCGGGATCGAGCGTCTCTGCCTCAGTATGAGGGCGCTTTCGGTCGTTCTTTGATGCACCCATCTTTGCTGTGTGGTTGTGCAAAATGAATATGATCAAATAAAGTGCTAGAATAGAGGCTTTGCGACCAGCGAAAAAAAAAGTTCGATAAGGTCTTATCGATGGGAAAGTTCTTGGGGGTACGTACCGCACCTGCCGCTGCATTAAAGTGGAGCAATTTAGCCCCTCAGTTCCTCGTTGCGACTAAGCCGTAAGGGGAATACTGGTAAACAAACAATGCGAAACCTCCTTGGACAACTATCAACATTGCTCTCTCAACAACAGTCAATGGACTAAAGCGACATACGAAAAATGCCTGCAAGAACTACCGCCCGTTCTTCGAGGACGTCAGCTACGCGAAGCTCTGCTGCGTCCCGTACCTCCCCAGTCGCTGAACCAGTTGATACCCCTGATAACGCTCTCCGAACCAAAGTATGTGCTGTCTTTCGTGATGCACAGAGAACTACGGCAACACACCGAAAGCTTGTTGTAAATCTACGAAAGATCCAGGAGTCTTGCGCTTACGAGCCAACAAATCCCGACCAATCTCAGGCAGATGATTTCGACGAGGATGCTTTTAATCACGAATTTATACGTTGCGTTAGCAAAATCATGCCAATCAAGAAGTCGGAGAGTGTGGGAGAAAAGTCCATTAAATTTACCGGCCTCTTTCTGCAGCACGCAAGTGCCAAAGACAATGAGCTTCTAGGAGAGATTGACCAAGATGCAAGTGTCATGCCAGAGACTCCGAGCACTCGCCTGACCTCACAACTTCTGGAAGCCATTCTTCCTCTTCTGACGGCCAAGGATAAGGTGGTGCGCTTCAGGTCGACACAGCTCATTTCTCACATTATCAACTTGCTCGACGCGATAGACGACGATCTCTTCCAAAAACTGCGCCATGGGCTACTTAAGAGGATCCGAGACAAGGAGGCCATGGTCCGCTCTCAAGCGGTGCTGGGTCTTGGCCGTCTTGCAGGCAATCAGACGGAGGGCTGCACCAACTCGGATGATAGCGACGATGACGATACCGGACTGCTTGAGAAGCTGTTGGAGGTTCTACAGAACGACCCCAATGCTGATGTGCGAAGATCGCTCCTCGTCAACCTTCCCATCTTACCCGAGACTTTGTCAGTCCTTCTTGAGCGCGCGCGTGATCAAGATGCAGCAACTCGAAGGGCTGTTTATTCCAGGCTCCTCCCTGCCCTAGGTGATTTCCGCCACTTGTCTGTTAAGATGCGAGAGAAGCTCCTTCGCTGGGGTATCCGTGACAGAGACGAGAACGTCCGAAAAGCTGCAAGCAGACTATTCCGTGAGCGATGGATTGAGGATTGCGCGGGTGCGCCCACCCAAGAGGATGGCGTACCTGCAGAACCAGCACCCCCCAACTTTGACGGCCTCCTTGAACTGCTAGAGCGAATTGACGTGATCAACACTGGCGTTGAGAACGGCGTTGCATTAGAGGCCATGAAAGGCTTCTGGGAGGGGCGCCCGGACTACCGTGAGACAGTAGAGTTCAATGACCACTTTTGGGAGACCCTATCCGCCGAGTCTGTCTTCATGGCCAGGAGTTTTAATGATTTCTGCCGCCTTGAAGGCGATGGCAAGTACCTGAACCTCTTGGAAGAAAAGCTCCCCGAGGTCACCAAGCTCGCTTTCTTCTTGGAACGATACCTACACGTCCTGACTGCTGCCGTTAAGAGGGTAGCAGAAGCAGACGACGAAGAAGAAGAAGAAGACACTGTAGAGCAGGAGTTTATTGTTGAACAATTACTCCAAATTGCACTGACCCTCGACTACTCTGACGAGGTTGGACGACGTAAGATGTTCACCCTGCTTCGGCAGGCTATTTCGATTCCCGACTTACCAGACGAGGTGACAAAGCTCGCTGTTGAGACGCTTCAGAGTATCTGTTCGCCAGATGCTGCCGGAGAGCGAGAATTCATAAGCATTATCCTAGAGTCAGTGGCAGATGTTCATGACACCATTGTCGACGACCCTCCTGCAGATGATGCAGAAGACAGTTTCCATTCAGCCAGATCAGAGGTTAGCGGTCAGAGCACGCCAACTAAGGGAAGCAAGCGAGGTGGTAGCCCTGAACTGACTGAGGAAGAAGCGCGCGAGAAGGCAGTGAGAGAGATCGTTGTCAACATGAAGTGCTTACATATCGTTCAGTGCATGCTCACTCATGTGGCAAGCAACCTCCAGGACAATACCGATCTTGTGGCGATGCTGAATAACCTCGTTGTCCCAGCAGTCCGAAGTCACGAGGCGCCCGTACGTGAGCGAGGCCTGGTTTGTCTTGGCCTTTGTGCCTTGCAAGATCGCTCACTTGCCGAGGAGAATCTTGGCTTGTTCATGCATTTTTTCACTAAGGGTCACACAGCACTTCAGATCACTGCTCTGCACATTCTCACCGATATCCTCAATGTTCATGGCGCCCAGCTCTTGTCGTCAACACCTGGCCTACTGAAGATTTACGTCAAAGCTGTCAAGGGTGGCGGCAAGTCACCTGAGGTCCAGGCGGCTGCTACTGTTGCCGCCTCAAAGCTGCTGCTTGGTCGTGTCGTCAGTGAGGAGGAAGCCTGCCAGGATCTGCTCAAGTCACTCGTCGTCGCGTACTTTGACCCCTCGTCTGCATCCAACCAGACTGTTCGACAGGCACTCAACTACTTCCTCCCTGTCTTCTGCTTTTCCCGAGAAGAGAACCAAAACCTCATGCGGTCCATCGCCCTCGACGCAATCCATGCTCTATTCAATGTTCGCGAAAGCCTGGAGGATGATGATGTGGATGTTGAGGAGGATATGGTCAGTATGACTACCATCGGAGCGTGCCTCGTCGACTGGACCGATCCCCGAAAATGCTACAGATCTACAAACCTGCTGGAATCTGACAAGAAGGCGGTCAATGGTGACGTGCATCTTGACTTTGCCATGGATATCCTAGAGAAATTACAAGGCAACATCACTAGTGAGTTAACAACTGGCATTCACAATTTACGCATACTGACCCATCTACAGAAGAAGAAAAGAAACTCATCGGCACCCTTCTTGGAAAGCTCCACATTTCCCCTGGATCGAGCGAGGAGAAGCTGCGTGAGGCTTACAATGAGGTCAGCATCGCAGTGGAAGAGGGTCTACTGTCTGATGCCACTAGCCGCAGCGCACTCTTTAAGCTTCATGTCAGTTTGGGCAAGATCGTGAATGCCCTCGATGAACAACAACCAGCCCACCGACGTACCAGCAGGAGTACTTCTGTGATTACGGATCATCCATCTCCCGAGGAAGAGAAGACGGTCATGGAGGAGCCAAGCATTAAGGAGGAGGATGAAGAAAGTGATGGCACTGTGGTTCCTAAAGAGGAAAAGGACGAACGAGAATCTCTTGTGGACGACCTTTTGTCAGATGGCGAGGATGTAGAGATGACAGACGTGTAAGAGATAAAGATTGATGAAGTAATGACATGGGACCTGGATGATTTGGTGTATCGTGATGGTTGGACAGATACCATGGGTTCGATTATGGAGGAAAATTGGTTTTGGCGGCGTGTTCTTGATTTACTATTGTTTCTAAATTTTAATGTTCTTATCCATAAATTCCTGGTTAGATACCTAGAGTCATGCTTACACAAAGCTCTCAGATATTCATACATGAAGATACCCATTACTGAGAAGCTAAATGGTGCTAGTTACGCGACCCCAACCAAAATAGGAGACCACCGAAGCCAATGTTAATCAACAAATGTTGACCGAGACTCCAGGCCATACAGTAGAGATACTTGGGAGAGAAAACTGTCCAAATAAACAGATGGGTTCTCAGTGAAGTGCAAGCCGCCATGACTAATGCAACTGTGGCAGAGACAAAGACAGTCTGCAAAGTAATGTATGGCCAGAAAGCATTGCGCTGACCGTCGTGGTGCTTGCGCAGTAGGAGAAGGTTGACGGCAGATGTCCAGAAGATTGGCCCAGCCCAGTTGCTGACCAAAGTGAGAAAACCAACGGCAAAGAAATTGAAGCCACTGATACCATTGTATGCGCTGGAAAGATCGACGGAGGAGATGGCGTTTGAGCCACCAAAGGCGAAGAATGTTGTGTATTGAAGAAGAATAGCTGTGATGGTAATTCCAGTCACGGAGAGGTCGGTGGCTTGGAGTGCGCGGAAGAGGATATCAGATAATAGAAAGAGGGGGATGTTCGTAGCACGGGACTGGGTCATGCCAAAGATGGTATAGAGATGATGGAAAAGATATGCTGTAATGTGTCATTGGCTGTAGGTGCAAATTTGGTGCATGAGAGACGTTACCTGACTGCAACTGGCCATTTTGACCGCCGGTGAACGAGCGATAGATGCCATATCCAAACAAGACGCCAAGAAGAATAAATGCAGTCCTGGCCCTCCAAAGCAATGACTGTCCCACGAACATGTCGTTAAAGCTTCTAGCAAAGCCAACAACGAGCTCCGGGGCATCCTCGCTCGTAAAGTCAAGCTTGAAGCTATACGCAGACATGAGCAGAACTGAGGTAGCACTTGTGCTAGCCAGAGAAGGGAGACTCTTCAGACGGGCAAGCAAGCGGAATGACATGAGAATGTATCCAAAAGTGATAATAGCCCAGAGAAGTTGAGGGTGCGTGACGACGAAGCTCTTCACAATGTCAGGACTTCCTGCAAACTTCTGGCCAGTTTGATTCCAGCCCCTGGTGAGTCTCAAAGCCACAAGTGCAACGAAGACCCAAACGATGCCGGTAAGGTTGTTTCTCCTAGGATCTTGTTTAATATGAGAAGGTAATTCTGTACTCGACTATCACATACCTTCGGATATGAAGCACTCCTTGTATTACAAGCCAAATGCTAGAAGACCAGTACCAAAAGTGCTGTTCCTCCTCGACGTAGCTACTCGCATACATCATGGCGCCGTAGGATAAAGTCATGAGGCTGAATGGAAGAACCTGTCCATCTCGATGAGTCCCAAGACTGACAAGAACAACTGTGCTTGCAATAGTGGCAACAACAGCGATCGCTTGGCCGATGTAAAGCTTGGGCATGTCGTAGTTTGAAGCCATGCTGCTCATGAGATCTTGGGCTCGACGGAGCCACTGTGACATGTCATCAAGCCACTTTTGGTCTAGCTCGTTACCAGCTGCGAGTACATGTGCCTCCTTGTTGATCCTTCGCCATTGACATGCCAGTCCGTTGATCTCGGTCTGCTCAAGAGCACAGGGGTCAACGCTACTCTGTGCGTCAAAGAGCTCATTTCCAAAAGCGGCTGTGACAATGTTGAGGATTTGTCTAGCATTTCGAACTAGAATTTGAATCTGATCACTGGTCTTGTGCCAGAAGGGGAGGAAATCAGGGATGAAGGCTCCCAGATTGTTCTTGGATACCGGGAAACCCAGAAGGGCGGCAATAGTAGGCGCCAAGTCAGATTGCTCGACCATGGAGTAGTAATCAAACTCATCCTTGGGTTGAGCTGGGGCAGGGAGCCTACGGGATACCTTTTTCAATTTTGGAGACATGAAAACTAAGGCGGGTGAAGTTTCGCCGGGTGAAGAAGCACCATGGTTGCCAGCATCATTCATGCCATGATCACCGCAAAGCACGAGGAGTGTCGAGTCCAAATGAGGCTTGGACTCCATAGCTTCGAAAAGGGTCTTGACAATACCGTCCATTTCGTGCTGCTTGGGAAACATATTCGAGCTTTGACGTGTTAGTGAACTGCTAAGAGAAACAGCCGCCAGTCAAACAAACCTCTTTGGTCCAGCCTTGTGCCCGATATGATCTAGACCAAGATAGTGAAGCACCATAAGACTCCAATCATTGTTCTCAAGTTCAGGGGCGATGTTTCTGGTGACATTGTTGTCAACCTCTGTGAAGTCCTGGGAAATGTCAGTCGGGTTGAACATGAGAATCATGCGATGAGCTACAAACCGCCACAAAGAAGCTGGAAGTTCCATCTTCGCGATCGAAAGTGTTGGGAAACAGCTTCAGCCAAGTGTCATCTCCGTACATGAGAAGCTTGCCCATGCCCTTGGCTTTAATCTGAGCTAACCAAGTATCTTGAGAAGCGAGTGTGGACGAAGTATCTGCCTCGTCAAAGTTCAAAATAAGATCAACAAACGAAGGAATTGAACCGGTTGTCATGGACTTGATTCTGGGCATAGTAACTGTGGGTGATCGGGCATTGGCTGTAAAAGGCATTGCGCTGCCATCTCGGATGAGACTGGAATTGGATAAGCACAAGTATTGAGGAGATGAAATACAATCGGCATGTATTACCTTTGAACATAATCAAATCCCGAGGCGTCCGAGTACACAAAGTCGCTACAAGAAAGGTCAATTGGGAGTTCAGGATGAGATAATAGGATTCATTAAAGCTCTACCTTCTGAGGGCATCGACAACCATAAATATCAAACGATCAAATGGCGCATCAGGAGGCGATCCAAAGTCAAGAGACTCGAATTCAGCCAATCCAGGAAGAAACGGTTTATATGGAAAGAAGCCCAGCGCAAAGACGACAATTGAGACCGGGATTAGAAGATTGGCTGCGACAAGCAACAGAGTGCGAAGTAACGAGCCATTCTGAGAGGACACCATTATAATAAAAGACACTTAAAGAATAGTACAAAGGAGTGACTAAGACGAGGCTGAATATCGTATTTATACAGGAAATAACCCGTCAAATATGCGCCATTATTATATGGAACAATTAAAAATGTGTCAGCTGTAGAAGTGACGGACGTGTCGAGATGAGAGCGCGACAACCTATACGATAGCCTTGCCAAGACGAACCAAAGAGGTGGTGGTTAAGGACGGGAGTGTGATTGGCTGCTTAACTCGAATTGGATGTTGAGCCACACAAGGCTGAGGGGCAAATCTAGATGGAAATTTCGGGTATCACAGATTCAGATTGATTTAGATTTTGCTGCTAAACGCCGATGAATAGATAGAAACCCCTATAATAAAGACCAGAAAACAATTTTACCCCAAGTTCAGTTTAAGAGCTCTTCTTCTTGCTCTTGGAGCGACTACCGTAAGACTTGAAGACAATCTTGGAAGCCTTTTGCTTGCGCTTGTCGACTCGCTTCTTCTCAATGCGACCACTGGAAGGCTTCTTTGAGTCCACATCCATTGCTAGACATGGCTGGTTAGCGAAAATGAATGAGACAGAGGGTTTTGTCCAAACTCACATGTGGCTTCATTGTCTTGAACATCCTCCTTGGCATCATCGTTGGCGTCTTCTTCTTGTGCTGAGAATTGGTATGTTAGCGATCAATCGTCTTTGAGGTTGTAGTGTACCATTGTCACTCACTGTTCATGTTCACATCTGAAGATTCGGGCTTGGGCTGCTTGGCCAACTCAAGGAGCTTAGCAGAGAGACGCTCATTTCGAGCAGCCTCAGCGGGACCAAAAACATTCTTGACAAGGCGCCTGTTGTTGGCCTTTCTGGTGCTTGCTCGTGCGCTCTTTGCCATTTTTGTCGATATGGTTGAAGATGGATGCTTGAGTAAAAGTCGTTATCAAAGTCCCCTGCGGCTAAGAAAAAAAAAGTTGGGACAGGCTACCGAGGGGCAGTAGTGAGTTTAACTGTGGCGGTGTGTGGCTAGTAGACTAAAGCAGAGATCAACAGAGACAGACGCCGGATCCTAGTCCACTCCCTGCGTCTGCCATGGATGACCGCCTGCTCTTCTTGGACTCGTGTGCGACAACACTCTAAAGACTGGGCAAACATGACATACCTACCTTAGCGTGAGAGGACCCGACGACGACGAGTTTAGAGCACGCGTGGTGGTTGAGATAGTCGATCGAATTCTCATTATTCAGAGCCAGTCAGCGTGGAGGGCTCATTAACTTACCTTTTATAATCCGATTGTACATTTGTCTTCCAGATGTAACTTTTGTCTCGCTTCCATTCATTCATTCACTCAGCCACTCACTCACTCGTACCTATTCTCACGGTACCTCGCCTTTTTCCAGGTTTTCATCCAGTCAGTCTGCCACAACCTACCAAATACCTCTACAGGCTGCACCCGATCAGCCTGCGCATCTGCCTTGGATGCCGTTGCGCGACTTCCACAACCACTGTTCGCGCCCAACACTGGCAGCACCTTCCTCTACGCATAATCCCCCTCGATAACGATAACGACACCTTCCCTCGGCCCAAAAACGCAAATATTAGCGACCGGCAAACGGAAGGAGCGAACGACCGACCCCTTCGACTCGACATGGCTTCCGCAGGCTTTGGGTCCGCTACGGCTGCACCGTCGCACTCATCAACTGCACACGCAAATCTTCGATCAGAAGCGAGTTCTCTTGCGCGACAAGTTAACCGCTTGTTAAATCGCCAACTCTCTTCTGTGTGTCAGGTTAACGGAGTTAAGAGTACTGGCATCAAGGCTGAGCTGCAGCGTCGCATACATAATCGTGAGTTTAGGACCTGCTCATACACAATTCACTCTTGTTTTCGTCTGCGCTGCGCGATGGCTTCATCTCTCTTTCGCATGCTTGTTCGGCCGTGAATCACTGCTTCAAAACTCCTCAGTATCATAGCTAATCATGCCCGCTTCGCCACCAGTCATCCAAGAAGCCGTCAACGCCAACGATCCCGTGCGCCTGCAGCAGATTCGCCAGAGCGTGCATAATTCCATCTCGAGCTCTCAGACCGGATCCTCGCCCTCTCGGTCCAACTACCCGATTTCACATGGTCATGCTTCTTCAACACCTTTCGGGTTGCACAGCATGTCGTTCCCTAGCACCCACGGCAGCCTGTCTAATGGTCAGCGCTCTGTGGTTAACTTCAGCTCGTCAGTGTCCCTCACCTTCAAACCGAGCCCGTTTTATCAGATCGAGGCGGTTGCTGGTAATATAAAGACCTGCGATGGTATGTTTGCGCGTCGTTCTGTGTACCTTGTCCGACTTGTTCATACTAACGCCCCTGTCCAGTCATGTCGCAGCACCGTAACACGATAACCTATCCCATCAGACTAGACGACCACCCTGCTTTACAGAAGTGTGTTAACGACCCTTCGTACCGAGTGATGGTCTTTTGCGCCGGAGACACTTTGGGTATACAAGATGTCGCATTTCCTCACCAATCAGAGCTCAAGGTCAACGGCGGCGAGGTCAAGGCCAATTTGCGCGGCTTGAAGAACAAACCTGGATCTACTAGACCGGTTGACATCACAAAAGCGCTTCGTCTTCGTCCGAAATATACCAACAACGTTGAGTTCACATACGCGCTGACATCCAAGGTGAGTACTGTGTATGAGCGTTGTTACAATTATAGTCTGACACCGAATAAAGAATTTCTACCTTGTGATAAATGTTTGCAAGATAACATCTGTCGAACAGCTTGCGGAGCGCATTGCCAATGGCAAGAAGATATCGATTGATTCTGTAAAGCAAGAACGTATGTGCTACTCATGACTGATCCAGTACTCCTGAGCTATCACTGACATGTAATTAGTCAACGCCAAAGCACAAGATCCAGACGTGGTAGCAACTTCACAGGTGCTATCTCTCAAATGCCCGTTGTCATACATGCGATTAGCACTCCCTTGCCGTGGTTTGAGCTGCACACACTTGCAATGCTTTGATGCCACTTCTTATCTTCAACTGCAAGAACAAGGCCCGCAATGGCAATGTCCTATTTGCAACAAGTCTGCAGCTTTTGAGCAGTTGGCTGTCGATGCGTAAGTTTATTAGCAATGATTATGAAAGGTCTTCCTTTCTAACCTCTAGCAGTTATGTCAAAGACATCCTGGAAAAAACACCAAAGAGTCAGGAAACTGTGACCATCGAACCAAATGGCGAATGGCATCTCAAGAGCACAGATGACAGTAGTCAGGGGCACACGAATGGAGACTCATCTTACACAAACGCCTTTGATGATGACGACGACGATCTGGTAATATCAGAGGTCAATTCTATTGGCCACCGCCGTTTAGAGACCCCCAAAATCTCTACACCGATTAGTACGCCAGTAACAGCAGGTCGCGACGTGTCTTCTTCTGCTGGACCGAGGGGCATAGCCTCTACCAGCGCGAAGCGCCCAGTGGCCGCTGTCATCGACCTAACGCTATCTGACGACGATGATGATGATCCGCCGCCGCTCCCAAAAAGGCAAAACACGTCGATGAACGGATATTCAGGCAACCTGCCCAACAACTCTCCAATCTCGCCAGGTGATCTCGGGTATCTTTAGGGGGATGCTCGCCCTCAAGGACGCAGGAAACATAGACGGAATCGTAAGACTCTTTAAAATGAGTCTATGGTGGCAGTGAAATATGTCACAGGGGGGGCAGTCCATATAGCTGCTTGGTATTATGGGTGTTGGTTGATGACTTTTACTTTGGCATGTTCTGAACCGGCGTTGGAGGAGACGGAAAATGATTCCCCTGCTAATTACCGGCATTGCTATCACGGTTGTTTTTCGCGAGGTGTAAGGGAGTATTCAAAAGAAAGGCGATCAGTCGCTCAGGGGTAATTTACTTTAAGAGACAGGGTCTAGTCTCAAACGCAACAGGAGGCAATAGAAAGACAAGTAACCTCTTCCACATGTTCTCATTCCAAATAGGGGCGTCATGGAAAGCAAAGAGTACAAAGTTTGACGATTGTCCACGTCGCGAACCAATGTTGTGACGATAAGCCACCTGGCGAATAGCCAAATATTTTCACAGGATAACGAGAGTATCAGAAACGCATAAATCATTTTTCATTCATGTGTATTGGCTTCAAAGAGAAATATCATCTCGGACATGCCTTCTATCTCGCCCTCAAATCATCACATCCAACCCTGATTTAAATCGAATTCCTATCCCATCATGACCCAATTGACTCCATAAATCACACGTACCTTTTTGTTGTCGCTTTGCCAAATTACGCTCCAATGTCCTTCCTCTTGCTAGGCACAGCAGTCTCAGCCTTCCACGAGTCAACGTTGTGGATCAAGCAAGCCTCGCCTTGGTCACGGCGGGTGAGACGGCCGATGCGGTACACCTTCTCACCAGCATCGGTAAGAGCCTGAGAAACGCTGTCGGCCTTTGCAGGGTCGACAGCAATGACCATACCGACACCAGAGTTGAAGGTGCGGCACATCTCGATGGGCTCGACGTTGCCAGCCTCGCGCATCCACTTGAATACAGGAGGAATCTCCCATGAGCCAAATTCGATTTCAGCAGCGAGAGACTCGGGGATCATGCGGGGAACGTTCTCGACGAGGCCGCCACCGGTGATGTGAGCAAGACCCTTGATGTGTGAGAGGACGGGCAGAAGGGACTTGACGTAAATTCGTGTAGGGGTGAGAAGGGACTCGCCAACGGTGGTGGACTGGTCCCAAGGAGCAGGGTCAGTGTAGCTGAGGCCAGCGCGAGAGACGATGCGACGAGCCAGAGAGAAACCGTTGGAGTGGACTCCAGCGGAGCCAAGACCGAGGAGGACATCGTCTTGAGCCATGTCATCCTTGCGAGGAAGCTTGATATCAGCAGTAACAGTACCGACAGCACAACCAGCAGCGTCGTAATCATCGTTCTGGTACATACCAGGCATCTCAGCAGTCTCACCACCAACAAGGGCACAGCCAGCTTGTCGGCAACCATCAGCAACACCCTGAACGAAGTCAGCAGCAGTAGAGAGGTCCAACTTGCTGCAGCCGTAGTAATCGAGGAACATAACAGGGGTAGCACCCTGAACAACGAGATCGTTGACGTTCATGGCAACCAGATCAATACCAACTGTGTCGTGCTTCTTCATTGCCTGGGCAATCATGAGCTTGGTGCCAACACCGTCAATAGCACCAACGATAATGGGAGCTTGAGGGTAGCCAGCTTGAGACAGATCAACCTCACCACCAAAGCCACCAATCTCAGCATCAGCGCCAGGTCGCTTGGTGCTGGCAACAGCCTTCTTGATCTTCTCGACGAAGTCGTTGCCAGCTTGAATATCGACACCAGCCTGTGCATAAGTCATGGAGGTCTGAGCAGTTGAGCGGAAAGCTCGGTGAGCGATATCCTTTCGGAAGAAAGCACCCTCGAAATCAATGACCTTCTGGTCAAGAGCGACATAAGCAGCATCAACAGCAGCTCGGAGTGAGTCACCAACAGCGTTAATGGCAATGACACGACCACCAGAAGTCTTGAGACCAGTGCTGTCGAGTGTGGTACCAGCGTGGAAGATGTTGCAGCCAGCGGGAGGCGTCTGGACAGACATGGCCTTACCCTTGGGGTAAGAACCAGGGTAACCACCGGAAGCAAGGACAACAGTGGCGCTGAACTTGTTCTCAATGGTAAGCTTGCAGTTGTCGAGGTAGCCGTTGGCACAAGCGAGCATGATCTCAGCCAAATCAGTATCGGCAGAGAGAAGAGGAAGAACAGTTTGTGTTTCAGGGTCACCAAATCGGACGTTGTACTCGAGAACCTTGGGTCCCTTGCTGGTGATCATGAGGCCAGTGAAGAGAACACCACGGAAAGGCTGCTGCTCTCGGCGCATACCGGAGATGGTGGGCTCGAGAATCTCACGGTCGATGAGCTCAGTAAGCTCCTTGGTAGCAATGTTTGTAGGCGCATAGCATCCCATGCCACCGGTGTTAGGGCCCTGGTCTCCATCGAAGATGCGCTTGTGGTCCTGGGCGAGAGGCAGAGATCGGATAGCGTAGCCGTCGCAGAAAGTCAGAACACTGAGCTCATCACCAATGAGAAGCTCTTCAATAACAACCTCGTCGCCAGCGTCGCCGAACTCCTTGTCAACCATGATTTGCTTCAAAGCAGCCTTTGCCTCCTCCTTGGTCTGGGGAAGAATAACACCCTTTCCAGCAGCGAGACCAGTGGCCTTGATAACAACGTCATGGTCGACGCTATCGATGTATGCAACGGCCTTGTTGTAGTCGGAGAAGTTCTCATAAGCAGCAGTGGGAACGTTGTACTTCTTCATGAAATCCTTGGAGTAGGTCTTGCTGCCCTCAAGTCGCGCAGCTTCTTTGGAGGGACCGAAGCAGGGAATGCCAGCCTTTCGGAACCATCCCTCAACACCGTCAACGAGAGGAGCCTCAGGACCAGGAACAACGAGGTTAACGCCGTTCTCCTGAGAAAACTTGACAAGACCAGCGAAATCCTCTGCCTTGACTGAAGAAACATTTGAGGTCTTGGGGCATCCAGCAGTTCCTCCGTTACCGGGGACAGCAAAGATCTGCTCAACTCGAGAAGACTGGCTGAGCTTCCAAGCCAGGGCGTGCTCACGGCCGCCGTTGCCGATGAGCAGAATTCGAAGGTCCGCCATATTGGTTCGTGGGAATATGTACGAGGAGAAGAATCGTCACGAATGCGATTCCGAGATTCGGCGGCGAGAATCGGTCCACAGAGATTCTCGACTCGAGGTCTTTGTAGATGCTAGAAGAGCAAATAGTCAGTATCTCATAGAGACACTTTAATTTTGAATGAGACTTACTTTAATTGATTCCTTTGAGAGGAACCAGCTCCGTAAAGAGACAAAAGTTGGTGGTGGACTGAACTAGAATCGAACTGACTCTGCACCTACACTAAACTTTTTCTAACTTTTCAACTGCCCCGCGCTCTTTGCTCTTTCCCTCAATTGAGCCCCGCGTTGTAATGGACGCTCCCAACCTTTCATTATGGCTTATCGTTATCGATAATGCTGACTCAGCGAGCTTGAAGCTCCCGCCCAATTCATCCAACCAGGAGAGCACTCCGGTGAGCTTGGAAGTACGTATCCCTTTGAGTTCGACGCAACCTCAAACGACGTCCTTCACTTACCACGCGCACGAATATTAAGTCATATCCCAGATCACACTTAACTCCGGCCATTCTCTGATACTGATGATTTAACGTGAAATCTAACAAATCGCCCATCATGTCTTTCGAACCCGTCATGCCTCCCTTTAACTCGAGCGATCCATCTGCCAACTTCCTCAGCTCCTCCTGTCTCGACTTTCTCCTTATTGAACTCGTTCCCATGGCCTACCGCGTAACTCATGAGCGAGATTCTATCGCATCAGAATCAAATGGCGCACCCGCAGATACCGCCTCAGCTAGCCATGCAGTAAGCTCCAGCGCAGCTGGAATAATGGCTGGCACCGCGACAAGGAAGGACGAGGAAGAGGATATGGACGCAGTGCACTATCGCCTTGAGATGTTGGGGTACAGAGTAGGGCAGGGTCTTGTAGAGAGGTGCGCATCGATGTCTGGAGTTCTCCACGCCGTCATGACTTACATCGTAACAGATTCTCAAGAGACCGACCACGATTCAACGACACACTCGACGTTATCAAATTCCTTTGCAAAGATCTTTGGACGCTGGTGTTTGGCAAGAATATTGATAATCTGAAGACAAATCACAGAGTCCGTTTTCCTTCTCTGTTCTGTACGAGAACATTACGCTGAATTGAGCCAGGGAGTTTACGTATTGACCGACAACCTATTTCGACCCTTCTCGCGCATGAGCACAGAAGCTGGTGGCCAAGCAATCGTTCGCGCACAACCGGTATGGTCCCAGAAAGCCTAGATCTCTTTGTAATATGTTCTTTTATTGACTTGCTACACCTTGCAGTTCTTATGGTTCCCATGCGGTATCGTACGGGGTGCATTGGCTGCCCTTGGAATCAACACCAGTGTCCAAGCTGAAATCAACGAGTTGCCGGGTGCCGTATTTCAGATTAAAACCATACCAAACAAGCCCTGAGGGATTTGTCTGTCTAGTTAAAATACCACGATACCCTTCTACCAAGCCTGGGCGCACAGCACACCAAACATCCAACCAACGAGTGCCATGAACGCGCAAGAGCTAAATCTCGCCATGATTTAGACCAATCCTTGACCAAAACTCCAATCATACCTGCAGCAGTCCCCAAGATTCATCAATATCGGGGCTATAAAGACATCGACCGTAAATCATCGCCCGGAACATTTCACAGCCTGCGCAAAGTCATATCATCAGCAATCGCGCTCATGACTCATATTACTATGTATAGTGCCATAGCTATGGGCCTTTTCAGGAGTGTCCTTGCCTGCTCTGGAAGCCTCTTACTGGGTATTAGGGAAGATATCAAATTGGGGGTATTCACTTTTGGGGAGGGTTGTGGACAAAGCTGACACCCTTGGAGATGTTGCCCTTGAGGCCCTCGGTGGCCTTGGCCAGAAGAGCCTTCTCCTGCTCGGTGATGCCCTCCAGAGGGTTATTGGCCTTCTCGGCACCGTTGGGCTATGTAATATTAGCACATATCCCATCTAGAAACGAAACAATCTGCCACTTACGCCCAGCTCAATAGGAACAGAGAAGAAGTCGGTACCAGTCTCCTTGGCGATGGCCTCACCTCCAGGGATACCACCATTAGAGACCTTGGGAAGGTAGACGTAGCTAGGCTCAACGAGTCCCTTCTCGCCCTTGACGGCACGGAGAACCTTCTCGGCAAATCTGCAGTCATGTCAGTTACTGGGTGGAGCAGTGTGAGATGGTCAGGCAACCCACCGGAAACCAGCGTAAGCCATTGACAGAGTGGCGCTGCCAGCACCATCCTTGGCCTTGACGACCTCGTCACCGCCGAACTGGACGCGGTTCACGAGAGCATCGTACTTGTCCTTAGGAATATCAACAGCAGGCGAGGCCTTGCTGAAAAGAGGGACGATGGTCTCTCCAGAGTGACCACCAATGACGGGGATGGTCAGCTCTTGTGGGTTAGCCCGGCCAGTGATCTCAGCAACGAAGGTCTCGGCACGGACGATGTCGAGGGTGGTGACACCAAAGAGACGCTGGGGGTTGAAGACGCCCTTGGCCTTGAGGACCTCGGCAGCGATAGGGACGGTAGAGTTGACGGGGTTGGAAATGACGAGGATGAAGGCCTTGGGGGCGACCTCGGCGGCAACCTCGATGAGACCCTTCACAATACCAGCATTGATGTTGAAGAGATCGTCACGAGTCATACCAGGCTTGCCTGTGCGGGGGATATGGTCAGTAGAGCAAAAACTGGGCGAGGGGCTCCGGGGCCGGTAGGACACGCGGGGACCCACGCCGGG
>JAAOAJ010000081.1:0-85339 GCA_013781345.1 Fusarium coicis | reverse complement strand
GTCCTGCAAATAGTTCAAATTCCATGTCCCTCCCCGTGATTTGAACAAATTCTTGAACTTTCCTCTCTCTCATCAGCTCATTTATCTTCATCGTACTAGCAACTATGAAATCCTATTTACTCGCAATCTCTCTTCTCGCCGGCAGCTGTTTGGCTGTGACTCCCGACGCGATTTATGGAGGCGGCTTCGATCATAATAAGAATGACAGTATTAAGCTACTTATTGCCAATGGAGGTGCTGGTCAAAGCGGTTTGATCAAAGGTAAAGTCTGTCTCCTAATAATTTGAACCATGCTAACGAAGATGGCCAGAGCTTGCGAATGCATACATCAAAAGCCGCGTCGGAGACGGCGAGAAACCCTTCCAGGTGGGATGGATCAAGAGCGACACCACCTACAGCATTCAATATCTGAAGACGGGCGAGGCTGACATTGGCATTACGTACAATCCACCTGCGGAAGAGATTGCCATCAAACAAGGCATCGCAAAAAGTCCAAGCTACTACGCTTTCCGAGACCACTTTCTTCTCGTCGGACCTAAGGAGAATCCCGCAAATATCTCCAAAAGTGATGACATAATGACCACATTCGCAAATCTCCACGAAGCAGCTGACGGCCCTGCCACTGAACCTCCTGTGCGGTTCCTGAGCCGCTATGACAAGTCTGCTACCAACATCAAAGAGACGTTGCTATGGGCCGGCATAGGTCAAGTTCCTTGGGCGACCGCCTACTCAACATGGTATCACCAATACATTGCCTTCCCGATCCAAGCTTTAACAGCCGCAATTATCCTCCAAGAGTACACCATCACCGACCGGGGCACCATCTTGTCCCTGGACGCAGACCTCAGAAATCAGACTGTTATTTACAAAGCAGGCACTGATAGCGCGGATGACCCATTGCTGAATCCCGCCCATGCGTTGATTAGTGAAAAGGCACCGAACGCTAAAGAAGCAGCCGAATTTATCAAGTGGCTTGTTGGCGACAAGGGGCAGAACGTAATTGCAGGGTTCAAGAAGGATGGGCAGGTTCTGTATTCCAAAGCACCGTGAGAAAAAGACTTTTACGGAACGGGCGTGCTTGATTGTCACTTCTACAAGCATAGGCTTCGTAGGAGAGATACTTCGTAGTATATAATATTATTGCTTGCAGCTATTGCCTCCATATCTAAAACAATGCTACAGCAGGTTTCCCACATCCTGTAGTTCACCTGGCAAATGAGATTTCTGGGGATGACTAGGCAGCTCAATCTCATCATCCATCACACCCGATTCCGCATAAGCCTGTGATGCCGTCCTCGATTTGGACGCCGCCATGTTCGAAGAATGGCCCGAGCTTGACTGGTTCGGGTTGGACCCTTGACTCGTCGTGTTGGTACTTGATCTCGATCGCATGATCAATTTCTTCAGGCCGGGGAGGCAGACAACGATAATCGCAGTTGCCATTTCGGCCATGCAGAGGGCATCTTTGGCGCGGTCAGTATCTATCAACATCATTCAAGTGTAAACTTACTACCAGATGAGTAATCAAGCTGATAATCCGCTGCGTTGCTGATGATGAAGCGGGCAAGACTAGCTGACATCGTGATTGCACCAAGGGAAAAGACGCCGACGAGACCAAGTTTCTGCTCAGTGCGCAAAGTCAGATGTTTGAGAATGAAGAATGGAAAGCAGAACACTGAGCCCTTGTCAGTCTACTCTTATTTTCTCGGAGAGCTTTGATCAAAAGAATCAAGTTGTTAACTCACATATCAGATCTGTCGAGAAGTTCAGACACCACTGCGTCAGAAAGTTGGGCAGGGAGTTCCAAGCCGAGTTCAGCTGTTTCTCGACTGACCTGGCCAGGTTAGCCGCAAGTTTAACACAAAAGATTGATGGTGGCAGTCTTACCAATTGTCTGAGATCGGTCTCGCTATCAGAGTGTTGAGGAGGATTGATGTTGTCATACAAGAGAGCAGGTATGTTGTGATTATGTATAGTGCCATTCTCAAAGATTGGAATACATTCGGTATAAGATACCAATAGAAGGCGAGGATAGAGAGTTTCGGCCAGTAGATTCCTGTGTCAAAGAAGTATGCGGCGACCCAGACTATCTAGAATCAAGAGTGAGTGAACGTAAAACGCCGAGGACTTTCAAAGTCACTCACTTTCTGATAATCGACACTAGGGATGAGACCATCTGGGCCATCCGGGGGGTAACGAACCAGAATGAGCATGGAGAGTGTCGAAGTTATAAACCATCCCAAGGCGAAGACCCAGCCCATCCAAGCAAAGTACTCAGACAGAGAGAGCTTCTTTCTCTCATAGTACAGTCTGGTCCACCATCGAAGAATAACTACCAAAAGTGATAATCCCAATAATAATGCTTGAATGGCCTGTCAAGATGTCAATATAAGGTGCTAGGTCAAAAAAAGAGATAGGCATATTGAACACACTATTCCGGCAGATATGAGCATTTTGCTTCTTTGCTGATGAAGCACTCTCGCTTAGCAATCACTCATTATCGTGCTTCTGGAGGATGGATCAAAGCAGGATGAGGGCATGGGAGCTGGCACGGAAATAATATCCCATCTACGCGTCAAAGCTTTTGCGGAGTTGGTCACTGGGTCCAGACGACTTGGTGCCAAATGCAAACACATTCCAAACGCGAAGGTTGGCCACTAGTGAGATTGAGTGGCGCCCAAGACCGAAAACGGCATTAAGAGATCTAACTTGGGTTCTATTTGAAGAAATTCAAACTTTACGCGGGATCAGTACTGGCCTTGGTACGTGATAGAATTAACATATGAGGTGTCGCATTCGAACCAGGCGTGTAGCTGCACCTTTTCTACGAGCAACTGAAGATGAACCGGGGCTGTTTTTTAGACCTTGATCTGGTCTTACTAAATGCAGCGCGTGGCCCAGGGCTGTCGGGTGCACGGCTCAGTATGATCGATACTAGAATACAGTGGCGTAGCGCCATCGTTCCTCGTTCTCGGTGCCTGTCGCCGCTTTACCTACCCTGCAGAAGTCTTGCAAAATGGTTGTAAATTCAAGACAAGACAACATCGCTGAATAAGTCTCTTCTTATGTAAATGGGCAATTTTCATTCTGAATCTAATTCTTTAGGTTTAAGAAAATTAAAAATAAGTGATCTGCCAATCAATTTGTGCAAGGTTGGCCGCTTGTGGTGTCCCCATGGGATTCCGTTCCAGTCCCTCTTTTGCCAGTGTGTTTCTTCCAAGCGATAATGAACAGTCACTCAAACCCTCAACGTTCGATGACGACTACTGGCTCGACCATAAAAACCACAACTGACGAACCTACTCGGTATACTGTAGAATGTAACCTGTACTGCGAAGCTGGTAGAGTGAGTCGCCTGCTGTAATATAGGTAGAGGTAGTGTTTCCATCCAGTAGCTTCCAGCCAGTGATGGGCGGGCCGGTATATTGCCAGATATTTCCGTTGGTATGAATCTGGTAGAGTCCTCCAGCTCCAGCTGCAATCTGCTTCGTCCGGAAATTATTATCGATTTGCCTCCAGCCACTTATCGGAACGCCAGTATATTGCCAAATACTTCCAGAGGTATCAAGCGCATAGAGATCAGCACCTCGTGCCACAATGTCCATGGCGCTTGAGTCGTCTCTCAGCTTATCCCATCCAGTGATGGGTGCTCCATTGTACTTCCAGATAAGGCCGCCACTGTCGAGTCGGTAGAGATTTCCCCCGGCAGCGGCAATCTTCTTGGTGTCCATGCTGTTACCAAGCTGTTGCCATCCAGTGATAGGAGTGCCCGTGTACTTATAGATGTAACCGGATTTATGGAGTTGGTATAGGTCGTTACCGCTGGCTACGATATCGAGAGCGGTAGCGTTGTTGTCTAACAAATTCCAACCTGTGACGGGAGTACCAGTATACTTGTAAATCTCCCCGTTATTTCGAAGCTGGTAGAGATTACCGTTTGAGGCAGAAACTTTGGTGGTTGAAGCCTGGTTGCCCAATAGTCGCCAGCCAGTAATAGGGGTACCTATATACATCCATATATAACCAGATGTATGCATCTCGTAGACATCGGGACCGTCAGCAATAATATTGGCGGCTGCAGGATTATTATCTAGCACCTTCCAACCCGGGGTGCTAGTGGATGTACTCGAGCTTGAAGTTCTGGCAGGCATGATCATAAACGTACTCGACTCCGAAGTCGTGGTAGGCGTTTCCACAGACTCGCTGAAGGAAGAATCTGGAGGAGGTATAACCGCATTTGTAATTGTAGTTGTTGCATCTTCGGTAGTTGTTGCATCTTCGGTAGTTGTTGCATCTTTGGTAGTTGTTGCATCTTCAGTAGTTGTTGCATCTTCGGTAGTTGTTGCATCTTCGGTAGTTGAATCGGGTGCTATAGTACCCCAGATTGTAATTTCGCTGACATAAGTACTTGTGGATCCTTCTTGTGTGAAAGTAGACGTTACGGTTCGCGGGATCGAGGCAGTTCGAATGACGGTAGTGGTTACCCCATTGGTGACAAAAATAGTGCTCAAGCGAGTCCAAGGGACAGTATTGACCTTGGTAATAGGGATGGTATCGGTTTTGACTGTAGAAGAGATAGAAGTCTGTATTACAGTGACAGTATTGAAGTTTGTAACAAAGACAGTAACAGGCTTGGTAATAGTACTGGTTGTATGCTGGGTTTTAGTTGCAGTTTGTGTTCCTGTCGCTATCAAAGTGGTCAATACTGTTGAAATAACAGTCTGACGTGTGGTGGCAAGAGTAGTCTTCTTCATATTGATCGTTACCACCTTAGTTGTCGTCATTGTAGCCTGAATAGTCGTGGGGTCGTCAAAAACGGTCAAGGTCTGGCCAGCAGCAGGTTTGGTGATTAAGCATGAGCAGGCACTGCTGACAACACTAGGCGTTTTATTGGGCAGATAGCTTGGTATTGTAGTCTTGACAGCACGCTTCTGGAATTCCCGCTTGTCAGGCTGGGAGTTGTCCTCAAGAAAAGTTAGCGTTTCCCGGCTGTCTCTGCATTTAAAGGTTTCACTAACCTCTTCGTCTGCAGAGTCACAGGACATATCATAATTTATAGCTACCAGATCCGAGTCGCGGTCAACTGCATCCAGTCTAACGTTGTTTAGTTAGAAACTTAACAATCAGAGGCAAGGTTGGAACAGAGCTACTTACACTGGCTCGCTGTAGCAGTAACAAGCGCGGGAAGTAAAACCGAAACTATAAACGGGAACATCCTCCTGTTGGGCTAAGCAAAAGCTCTTACAGGTAGAGAAGCTAGCGTCAGGAAAGTTATTCTGTTGGAAAAGCATGTATTCGGAGGACTTCGCGTAACCTGGAATTCTGCAGTAAAGCGTGACTGAAATTACAATAAGTCGTGAGGTAAATCACCATGAATGGAAGAACATACCTGGGTCCGAGGTCACGATAGGAGCGGACGCTCTATTCAAGGTCAATTACAAGTTCCTATAAACTCAGTGCAGCACAAACTCACGTAGTGCTAAAGGGTAATTATTAGCTTCCAACACCGATGTGCATTGGATGTACTTACGTGACCCAAACGGTAGTTGTGCCAGTAACATCATTGGTATGAGAATTGGTTACAAGCTTTGTGACTGTAGTATTAATGTTAATCGTCGCTGTTGTCGTGGCTGCTACAGTCACAGTCTTGCTGACATGAGATGTAACAGTTATGGGCGTCGTTTTTGTTACTGTACTAGTGACTTGCTTCGTTGCCTGGGCGGTAAATGTCTTGACTACAGTATCGGTAACAAGAGCAGTCTTAGTTAGTGTGACTAAAGTTGACCCTTTCTTTGTTAAGGTAGTAAAGACGCTGATAGAGGATGTAGTCAAAACGGTAGTGAATACAGTTGCAGTAGCTGTTGATAATGCGGTCTTAGTGGAAGTGATAGTTGTAGAAGGAGTTACAGTAATGGTTGTTGTTTTTCGAAGGTAGGTTGAGCAAAAGGCAGATCCAGCAATTGAATTGCTCTTAAAAGCTTTATTGTCCGGATCTGAAGCTTTGCAAAAAAGCCCTGTAGAGAGAAAGAATGTCAGTCAAGGTATGTTAGTCAAACTGTATATATATACCTGCTCTTGGTTCCAGAGAGTCTCCTCTTTCAAGGTTATCAACAGCTGGAAAAGCGCATACTGATGTAATAAAGAGCAGTATAAAAACTCTCTTTAATAAATCCATTTTTGAAAACAAAAGTCGTAAAATAAATATTCAGTAGACTTTTACATACTTAAAAAGCAGAGCTTATGTTGAGAAAGGGCGGTATATATACATATTATGCTAGAATGCTCAAGTTCAGTGCCTTATGGAATGTCAAGTAATACCTACTTAGATTCAGGAGCCCAAACCCATCTTTGTTAAGCATGATGTTAGCCTAAAGCAATGCAAAAGCACTCCAGTCCTGAACTCAGCTTGGGCTACTAAAAATGGCTTACAGAAGTAAGAGTCTAGCCCATTCTATTATCCATATCGTTGTCTTACTACTAGATAGTAAAGTTTCTGGTTTATCGCTTGTGTAGGACTAAAGGGACTAGGTGCAGAACGGGACAGGGGACTATTGCTAGATCTGCTGATTTCTATGCCGTTTTCTTCTAGCCCGTTCGGCGAGTCCGGCCAGCGTCACTAAGATCGGGGAAGACTATAGGTCTGGAATATTCTCCAAATATAACCATTTGCTGGCGCTTTGAAGATAGCGTTGATGCGTCTATACCATGTCGTGTGTCTTGCCAATTGGCCAGTATGGCAGGAAACCGATTTCCTCGAATCTCATCGTAGATATCCACATGTCTCGAGATGCTGCTGTTTGCTTCCATCCCTTGATTGACGATATTCGACTTCTGGCTAAGAGCTTATATTTTTATAGAAGATTCGGCCGCCCAGTGGTAAGCATATCGGTCCGCGCCGGCCCATTAGTGGCTGAAGGCTTGCAAGTGAGGCATTTACTCTTTGCAATATAGGTCACCACATTCCATCCGCCTGGAATGCTGGCGGCGCTACGAGACCCATTCAAAATACGGCGAGGAAGAACAACTCGAAGGGTTTGACTTGGAATCAGACGACCTGCTGCAATCAGGTTAAACACTAAAAAGCTTAAAAGCGTTACTATCTCAATTCTTGCTAATGAGATGACTGAAAAACGCCCCGAGAAAGTACCCAGACCTCTTAGCATACCTGGTCTTATCTTCAGACTCAAAATCAATCCACGTTGCCCTAAAGCGATCGGAGAGCCCAGCAGCCCATTCCCAGTTATCGGTAAAAGTCCACCCAAAATATGACTTGATCACAATGCCTTCCTGCGATGCCTTGGCGACTTCTGTCAGGTAGCTCTTGTAAAAGTCAACCCTGAAGGGGTCTTCCAAGACATTATCAGGGCCGTTTGGCTTCCAGTCATGCTCACCCTGCGCCGTGGTACCATTCTCAGTAATGTAGATGGGTATGCCATAGCGGTTCCAGATCTAGCGGAGTAACTTAGCCCAGCCCCAGGGAGTAGTTCGGAGCCAGTATGTGTCGCTCATGGGTCCTCGCCATTCCCCTTTCTTATTTTCATCAAGCTTTTTAACGTTGCCCAAGTGGTCATTGATATCAGCAGGTCTGTCGCGATGACGGACGTAGAAAGCTGAGTACGAGTTCATGCCGTAAAACTCTGAACTTCCCAGTACAAGCTTGCTTTCTTCCGGTGTGAATCTCGGGAGACGGTCACCTAGCTGTGTACGCATTGACTCCGGATAATCACCGGTCTTGTATAAAGGGTCACCGAACCAGGCGATTTCGAACTCTCTTGCTCGTTCCGCTGCTTCTTGGTCTAACGGATTATCGATATCCCAAGGCTCAGACCAATTCCCATCAAGGGTAATCATGATACTGCCTTTTTGCTTGGGTTTGAACTCGCGCTTATACATGTCGGCAACGTAGGCATGCGACACGAGCTCCGTGTGACTGACGATGAAGGGTTCTGTGCTGCTGTCCCCTTCTTCATTGCGATCACGAAAGCTGGACCTTCCTGGAGCGTGTACTCCGGCGGCATAACCAGCGAGGGAATAAACGCCGGGCTCATTGTATGTAATCCAGTTCTTGACACGGTTGCCGAAGCGTTCAAAACATACCCGGGCATAACGAACAAAGTCAGGTGTATACGCATTTTTGTTTAGCATTCCTCCGTAGCGATCTTCCAAAGCCTGAGGGATGTCCCAGTGAAAGAGTGTGACGAATGGTGTGATGTTGTTGGCAAGAAGCTCGTCAATCAATCGATTGTAGTACTGTATACCCTCCTCGTTGACAGGGTCATCCTTCCCGCCCATGGGGATGATTCGGGACCATGAGAGTGAGAACCGGTAACCTGTGACTTTGTACTTGCGAAGCCACTCAACGTCAGTCTTGTAAAGATCATAAGACTTGACAGCATTATCACCAGTGCTGCCATCTTTGACCTTGCCTGGAGTATGAGCGAAGGTATCCCATATTGAAACGCCTTTACCGTCCTTGTACCATGCGCCTTCAACTTGGGCTGCTGCTGTGGCAAACCCCCAAGTAAAGTCACTCGGTAAGGCACCTCTGATGGAATCGTCGAATGGCTGAGAATCCATTTCTGGTGATACTATTGCCACTAATGAAGCTCTGTCCGCCAATGTGAGCTCTCAGCCATAGGTGTCAACTGCCACTGATAAATAATAGGAAGATGGGCGAGTTCAGTTGAATTGTTGACGCAAATGAAGATTCAGCACTCGCAAGTAACAGCCATCTGCGGTGGGAGGGGAAGCTGCACAAGTGAGGCGGAGGGGCGATTTACCCACGAATCAAAGTAATTTTCTCGCGCCTGGAAATAGTTTAGGAGGAGTCACTGGCCGCAGGAGCTTGATCCAAGTCATCGAATTGATCCAATCTCGGGTTGTGGGAGAGATCTACCAGAGAATTTGTTGCTGAATTCTATTTTCCCTGCTTCCATCTTCTGTTGCATGGAAACGTAGAGCGCTTTACCGGCCCGTCTACCCATTTATCCACAGCGTAGATCACCCGCTAGCTCTGCATGTACTGGGCTACTACACCTGGAAACGGAAGGAGAATATATAGAATGCATGCGATTCGGTGTGATCTGACTTCACGTGACAACCCGTTCGTGGTGCATATACGCGTATCAATTGACAGGTACTCGGAAAACGGCTGGGTAACCAATTGCTCATTGTTGCGACCTTTTACGACAGGTATCGGAACTGCGCGAGTGTTGACTCAGATGCACGGCTGTCACTAAAGCTAAGCTACCTTGGGATTGTTACGAGCCCGCCTCTTTTCCTCCTTGATCGAGGCCCATTTGGCATCTGCGATCTTGACACTGAGCTTGGTGGGGTTAGTATTCTTGGTCTCAAAAATGTGGTCAATCTCTTCCAGATTCAGCTTTCCAGTCTCAGGGAAGATGAAGTAAGCCACGACAAGTTGGATGAGATTGTACGCAATGTACACTGCCCAAATCTTGTACCCAACTTTCTGGATCCCAACAGAAATTCCATAATTGTGGACAACGCCAGCAGCGCCCTTCCAATGTCAGTATTTGAAACAACACTCCTTGTCAAGGACGTACCTGGAACATCGTGTACAGTGCCATCCCCTTTGCTCTCAGAGGTAGAGACAATAGTTCAACCGGGTACAAGTTGTGCATCGTCGCTATAAAAGACGCACTGCAGACTTGGAAACAATAAATCCAGACAACAGTGAGACAAGATAGGTATCTGTCCCCTTGCACATTGACTCGCCAACTTGTAATTGTGACAGCGGTTTGCGCAATGATGATGCATATCAAGCCCACAAAAATGAGAGTTCGTCTGCGAAAGTACTCGATGATGTAGGCACCGAAAAGAGTGAAGACAAAGTAAGTGGCAGTCAGACCCAATGTGATACCCAAGACGTCGAGCTTCTTGGTGATGCCGATTGTTTGAAGCGCTGGGTCCATGTAGAGACCAATGATGCCGCCACCTATGACGAGTCAGAGAGAAGGACTCTGTGAGTCGGGGTTCAAGGCTCACCATTCCACTGTTGGAAGATCGAATAGAGAAGAAGGACAAAGGTCCGGAATCCGACAGCCTTGGTGAAAAAGACCCGGAAGTCCCATACGGCACGGAAGCCGACCGCCGAAGTCTCGATGGACTCATCAATCTGAGCTATCAGGGTCTCGACAAATGGGTGGTTAGGGTCTTCCGAAGAAGTAAAGTACTTGGAGATCATGGTGCAAGCCTTTTCTCTTTGGCCTTTCATAATCATGTATCGTGGTGATTCAGGGCAGAACCAGTAGATAGTGACGCACACGAAGAATGGGAAGATGGCTTGGATAAGAAACGCCACTCTCCAGCTCCAATTACTTTCCCAGTGAGTAAACCCCATCATGATACCTACAATAGCAAGAGAGCCAACCTGGAAGAAGGCACCGAAAATCCCAACGATGCTATTCTACATGTTATTGAGCAGTCCAAGGACTGATAATGGATACAAACTCACTGTCCACGAATATGAGGAGGCGCAACCTCTACGATGTACTGTGAGCTCGTGCAAAGGGCGGTCCCAAAGCCAAGGATAAAACGGCCAAACATAAAGACCTTGACATTCGGGGCGAAGCACTGAATTAGAGAAGCAACAATTGTGAGAAAGTACCCGAGAAAGTTGACGCTGCGACGACCAATCTTATCTGCAAGACTAAGGAATGGAGCGCCGCAAAAGTTGCCGATAGTCATGAGCGCATTGATGACACCGAGGGTCGAGCCACTGTTTGCGAAACCAAAGTAGTCATGCCAATAGGTATTGGAGTTGATACTGCTGATGACACCCCAGTCGATACCATATCTCCACAAATGTCAGCTCAACATAACGGTTTGATTGACTTATGAACTTACGCGGCCTGGTTAAGTCCCATGGTCACCATGATGAGAAAAATGCGAAAGCCAGCCTTGGACTTGAGAGACAGAGCTTCCCGAGACTTGGTGATCAGATGGTCTTCTGTGATTCGTGCTGTGACGATTTCTTCGACAGCGACGCCTGACTTGTTTGCATCAGCTTGGACATCTTGGTAAATGTTATGTCGCTCAAAAGAGGATCTTCGTGCCTGGATAGGCATATTGGTATACTGAACGATCGTGTAGGTCTCTTATCAACTCAAAAGTATCGTAACTTCAAATGATGCATTTTGCGGCTGGATTTCAGATCGTCTTAATATAAATCCAACGATTGCCATTGTCCTGCCCTGGTTAGTGCACTTCGTCCTGGTTAAGTGCGGCACGAGAACATCGACAAAGCAGTCGAGTGCAGACCGCATCCTACAAAGTTCGAACCAAACCACTACTAGACTTTGCTCCCTCTGCTTGGTGGGTTCTGATCACGGCCCATTACTGCATGTATGTACGTGATAGCTGCAGTCCGACGGCTAAAATGCCTCCAGTTTTCAAACCACTCTCGATTCTGGGGCATGTGGGTTCAATCGTCAACTTAAATAATAACCCCTCCAATAACAACGCCGAGCCCGTCGTTACCCCATGGGCCGTTCATCCGTCCGCATGGGTTTGTGGGGTTGACTATCCTCTTTGGGTCTAATCCATCATCAATCGGCCCTGCTCGGCAAACAAAGAGACTCGAGAGATTCATCAAACTTCCCCTCATCAAGTAGTCTAGTCCCAACATCATCATCATCCCATGCGCCCATTCCACCATCAAGCGCCATGAATTCTTCGCGGCAAAACGGCGCGCATATCCAGTCATCATCCACAATGGACCAAGGCGAGTCCAGTGACATGGACAAAAGCATGCTCTTGCATTACGCCGCCCCCGCAGCTTCGTGGTCTGAGGCTCTTCCCATTGGCAACGGGCGGCTGGGAGCTATGGTCTATGGGCGAACGTCGGCCGAGCTGCTCCAACTCAATGAGGACTCTGTTTGGTATGGAGGCCCGCGGGACAGGACACCACGCGATGCGCACAAGAATTTACCTACGTTAAGACAACTGATCAGAGATGAGAAGCACAAGGATGCAGAAGACCTTGTTAAAGAGGCTTTCTTTGCTACGCCATCGAGCATGAGACACTATGAGCCACTGGGTCAATGCATGATTGAGTTTAATCACGACGAGTGTGAAGTGACCGATTATACGCGGTATCTCGACCTGGAGACTTCCCAAGTCACGACACGTTACAAACACAACGGTATTTCTTATTGCCGCAATGTAATTGCCAGCTTCCCAGACAGTGTACTCGCCATCCAGTTCCAAGCATCCGAGAAAAGCCGTTTGGTCGTACGGTTAAATCGGCTGAGCGAGAATGAGGGAGAGACCAACGAGTACCTCGATAGCATCTTCGCCCAAGACTCCCGGATTATTCTCAACGCAACCCCTGGCGGCGCAAACAGTAATCACCTGTCTCTCGTTCTCGGAGTTTCTTGCCAGCCTAGCGAAGGGACCGTTGAGGCAGTTGGAAATTGCCTGATTGTCGATGCGGCCAAATGTGTTATCGCTATTGGAGCGCAAACCACGTTCAGGAAAGAGGACCCCGAACGAGCAGCTCTTTTGAATGTTGACGATGCTCTTCGGATGCCGTGGGAAACTCTCGTCCGCCGCCATCGATGCGACTATACCAACCTCTTCGGCCGAATGTCCCTTCGGTTATACCCTGACGCGAACCAGCTACCAACAAATAAGCGGATCGTCAGCAACAGAGACCCGGGCCTAGTAGCACTTTATCACAACTACGGTCGATATCTGCTCATTTCTTCAAGTCGAAACTCTGAAAAAGCTCTACCGGCAACATTGCAAGGAATATGGAATCCTTCCTTTTCACCGCCCTGGGGATCCAAGTTCACCATCAACATCAACCTCCAAATGAACTATTGGCCAGCCATACCATGCAGTCTAATCCAGTGCGCTATACCACTCATCAGCCTCCTTGAGCGCATGGCGGAAAGAGGCAAGAGAACAGCCAAGATGATGTACAACTGCAAAGGATGGTGCGCTCATCACAACACTGACATATGGGGCGACACGGACCCCCAAGATCGGTGGATGCCTGCTACTATCTGGCCACTCGGAGGTGCCTGGCTATGTACCGATGTTGTCAGAATGCTCATATATCAGTACGAGCCCACGCTGCACTGTCGTATTGCTCCAATCCTCGAGGGCTGCGTTCAGTTCCTTCTTGACTTTCTAATTCCGTCTGCTTGCGGCAGATACTTGGTCACTAACCCATCATTGTCCCCAGAAAACAGCTTTGTGTCTCAGTCAGGAGAGACAGGCATCTTCTGTGAAGGGTCCGTGATCGACATGACGATCGTGCGCATTGCGTTCGAGAGTTTCCTTTGGAGCATCAGTATCCTCGACCCAGATCATCCACGAAGGAACGATGTCATCGTAGCCCTCGATAAGCTCCCTCCCATGTCACTCAATAAGGATGGACTCATACAGGAATGGGGCTTGAAGAACCACAAGGAAGCTGAACCTGGACATCGCCACGTTTCACATCTATTTGGACTATACCCCGACGATTCTATCAGCATGGACTCGTCGCCGATCCTCATCAAGGCTGCGAAGAAGGTCCTCGCGAGGAGAGCAGAGCACGGAGGAGGGCATACAGGCTGGAGCAGAGCATGGCTACTGAATCTCCATGCACGCCTCCGAGATTCGGAAGGTTGTGTAAACCATATGGATCTGCTGTTGAAAACATCAACATTGCCAAATTTGCTCGACAATCATCCCCCATTCCAGATCGACGGCAACTTTGGCGGATGTGCTGGAATCCTGGAGTGTCTGGTCCAATCTACGCTAAGATCAGAGCCGTCAAGACAGGTCGTCGTGATACATTTGCTGCCAAGCTTACCGTCATCCTGGGCAGATGGGAAGCTGACTCTTGTCAGGGCTATGGGAGGTTGGCTTGTTTCTCTCGAGTGGAGGGCAGGCATGCTTCTAAAACCTATGAAGGTGGAAGCAACTGTGATGCAGGCTCCAGACGCACTCATTGTATTTCCCAATGGAGACAAGGTTTGTGTGTCAAGTAAGAAAGCGGGCCCACAAAGCATATGGAATGAATAACGTATCTTGGTATCGAAGATAAGAGATAGATTTTATTGAATGATGCCTCTCTTGTGTCTCTTGAGCTGGTGAGAATCTCGAAAATCTGACTTATCAACCCTATGAATTTCCACTCCAAACCTGGCGTTGCATGAATGCCTTTCAACACAATAGCCCTCTCCGAACCAAATACCGCCTCCACAGTTAAACGCGAGTCGTCAATCATTTCATTTCGCATCCCAACCTATATACCCGGAGCCGCGGCTCAGACCTCGGATATGAAATATACTGGCGTCTTGTCTCTGATGCGAGGCAACATGTAACCTCGACTAAAGTTGTCAGTATAGGATTGGTAGGTGTCTTTCGTGAGCTAGATGTGTTTTCATAATTCTGAACTTAGGTAGAACTTACCATGGAGCGAACGGAACCATTGGAGCCACGGTTGGAACGCCTGCTCGTGTCACTGCCCTGGCTGGCTCTTTGACTAGAGTTTCCCTTCCGGAAGCCGTTGGACGCTCCAAAGAACGACTGATCCCAAGCCCTGGCGCCTGTATCTTGGAGCTACCTTGTCGTTGCTTCCACCTTGATGTGGCTGAACCTCTTGCTTTTGGAGCTGAATCGTGACGGACTGCGAGGTGGCGTCCGAGAACCCATAGCTTGGGCATACGCGCGACTGTTGATCATCCCGCCGCCGCTGCCGCCCCCGTCGCAGCACATATTGGCAGATGATGTTACTTTAAAAGATGGGCAAGACAGGTATATGTGTTCTTTTAGAAGGGACGTTTTAGAATTTGTTAATGAGGAGGAGGAAAAAAGAGGGATAATGAGAGAAGACGCAGTTATGTATAGTCTTCTAACTCTAAAGACGTAGATTTCTCCCTTTAAACTTTTATCTGGCCTCTACATAACAATCTCACCTTATGTCCATTGTCACCCTATTGGTCCCTTCCCTTTGAAATGCCTTAGGGCTTGTAATAAGATTTATTGTTCATCGTGAAAGCTTCTGGCTGAAAGCTCATATCGGGAAAAAAGTATCGTGTTGTCATTCATTATCTGTATTAGCAGCCTAAAGCTTAACCTTATAGGCCGCCGTCATCCATAGCTCCATTGTCACAAGTATTATATATATCAGCTCTGCTGCAGCTCCTGAGAATAGGTGCTTATGTAGCAACTTCCTGGACTGGAAGGACTGACTTCTATCGAGTGAGTCTAGGCTTGAGGTCAAGGCCGCAGATCTCAGTTACGAAACGGAACACGTCATTGCAACTTATACATTCTATCAGAGTGGTTGAGAAATTACAGTGTTTCATGCACATCCTCCTCCACGTTCCGCTCTGGAGCCTGAGATCGAGGTAACCGCTACTCGTAAAAACAGGGCCAGTTTCTCATTGGATGAATAGACAGCTTGAGTAATAGAGTTCCGGGGCCAGGTCACTCCTGATTTCAATGTAATGAAGCCAAAAAATAAACAGACTCAGATAAGGCATGTCTCATCAAGGGCATTTGCCTAGCATCCGCCCAACCATCACAATTCTCATAACAGTCTCAGCGCTCTCACGGGTCAATTTCTCCGCTTCCAAAACCGCATCATCCAAGCTCATTGGCCGCTGGATAATGCACGTAAACGCATCAATCCCAATGTCATAATTCACACTGGCTCCCTGTCCAATAGTACCAGCGATGGCAATCACAGGAAGTCCATGTTTCTTCGCCAGTCTAGCCACTTCTGCAGGGATCTTTCCCCTCGGCGTTTGATCGTCAATGCCCCCCTCTGCAGTAAGTACAAGATCGCAGTCGTCAAAGATACTGTGCAAGTTGATGTACTGCATAATCACCTCATATCTTGGTCTGAGTGTAGCTCCTACCAAGCGCAAGCCTGTTCCAAGACCTCCTGAGGCACCACTGCCAGGAGCAAGTCGGACGTTTTTGTCGCAAAGAATACCTGAAGCAACTTCTGCCAAACTGTCCATGGCTTGACTAAGGTGGGCGGCTTGCTCTGGGGTTGATCCTTTCTGGGGACCGAAGACATTTGCCACTCCGCCTGGTCCGCAGAGCACATTATGCCAATTCACAGCGACGTCAATTTTGGCATTCAAGACACGTTTGTCGACTCCAGTCAAGTCAATGGAACCAAGTTCTAAGAGTGACTCGCCACCACCAGCCAAGGGGAGGACACGTCCTCGGGTATCGGCCAGTCTTGCACCGAGAGCTTGAAGCATCCCCGCGCCACCATCGCACGTCCCAGAATCGCCGCATCCAATCAGAATGCGAGTAGCTCCAGCATCAAGCGCGTCAAGGATGAGCTGCCCAACACCAAAGGTTGTTGTCTTGCCTGGATTGCGACGATTGGGGGGGACTAAGCTCAGGCCAGCAGCAGCAGCCATTTCAAGGACGGCCGTGGTTGGTTCATCGTCTTTGCGACCGAGAAGGCCAAAGAATGACGTGACTTCTTCTCCCACGGGTCCAACCACGTGTACACGGTGCATTGACCCGCCTGTGGCTGTGACAATGGCTTGAGTGAAACCTTCACCTCCATCAACCAACGGAACTTTACGTACCGAGGCATTAGGTTCGACGGCAAGGATCCCGGCTTCGATACAGTCTGCAGCCTCATTGGGCTGAAGGCTGCCCTTGAAGCCAGACGGACAAACAAGGACTCTCATACTTGGTGTAGCGATAGTGGAACCCATTGTCATTATGTTCGTGTGAATGTATTTGAGACTGAGGACGTGATTGGAGAGATTATGATGAAGATGGATGGGTAATGTATAAACGATAGGCTTATTGTAGCGAATGGAAGCTTTCCAGCTAAAGTTGTGTACAGCGAATGTGAGGATGAGGCTGTTGAGTGTTTTGAATCGCTTCATTCTCTGCCTGGATATGGCATCGTTATATACGTCAATGCTCCATTATCTATAACCATGTTTCGAATGCCAATTGACCGCATTTCATTTACTGAATAGTCCCATCTTCTCACTCAGCCTCGACAAAAAGAATGCCCTAGCCCTGTACCGCAGAAGGGACATGCCCCAGAATAGCAACAGGTCGTCTGCCACTCTGTCTTGAAGCGAATATTAGCTCAAATCTGCTTTTCTGGAATGCGCTTGCGTCACGCGATCACCCAAGCCACATGGCATAAATAGAATGCAGTGATATACAGATTTGCCTCAAAGATCAGTCAGGCGAGTCGAGATAAGGGACGCGTCATTCATCACAGGGCTGAGGAGATCGTCACTGGGCAGCTCGCTTATGAGTTTGGCATGTCAGAGTGCGGAGGACGATGGAAGCTGGAAGCTGTGGCAGGGATAAAATTTAAGCTTAATTCAAGGTCTCGTGGCTTGAGTGGGCAATGCTGAAGTCAGACGTCATCAAGGTTGCGTGCTAACGACGCCGTCAATGCTTGGCCCTTATCTAACTTCCGTGAATCATGCTTCTGCCAATCAGCGAGAGACACGCCATGCACAAAAGACATATTTATAGAAAACCCATTGGAGCAGATCTTTGGCTGCGAGAAGCTTACAGAAGCTTGTTTGCCGCTGTCGAGTTGGCACGATATGCTTTGAGGATATGGCTTGTGAACCCGAGCGTGAAAGAGAGAGTCAATATTGCGAAGACAGCCAATTAGAGCTTGCGCACGAATTGCACTTCGGGGCCTACCTCTAAAGCTCAATGGTAATTAACTCGGCATGTTGAAATATCCCGAATCTCGTGGCGTAATGATGCGCGATATGATTTCCATGTCCAGGTCTTGGCGATGCTGCTTGAGCAAATGAAATGGCCGTAACCCAGCCAAGCTAAGTCGAAACGAAACTTCCAAGCCACCTCAATTACGACCATGGACAATTAAAAGTTGAAACGATTTTCATTCACTGTAATCACTCAATCAGCGATACGAACAATCTAGGAAAGAAGCCTAGCGGTACAGTCAATGGGTTGGGACAGTAGCCTCATCAGTGACGCATTCAGGCTGTGTAGTCGTGGCAGCACTTTCCTGCCATCAATTCGGTAACATGATGCGGAATGGCGTGGTTTGGGCGAGCTGTTCTTCTCATTTGTGCAGGCAGTGCCTTTCATCTTTGCAGATTTTAGCGTCAGTTGCTAAGCATGGTCGAGATACAGCCTCTGACTCTGGTCGAACTCTTGCAAAGTGTGAACATATAATTGAGCATCTCAGCCCTCCTATGATAGGAATCAACAGATCAAACTACACTCGCTTACTCATTCTCTCGTTCCATCATCCCTGATTGTAGTCTATACAGCTTCCTCAAACGAAATTCGTTTCCTTGCCATTGCCCCATTCGCTATCGTTCTACAAGCAATGAGCAAAAGCAATACTCCAGCACTCTCAAGAGCTGGCTCCCGTTCCTCTCTTTGGAGGTCCTGGAGTCCCATGCTCGAAGACTTGGCCTACTACGAAAAGTCTTGTGAGAATTATCCATGGCTGATACGTGATCATGACCGTGACATCAGCTATGACTCGAACCGTTCGAGTCGCCCGAGGCCACTGGCATCCCTTGCGGAAGACCCGGATGTTGCAAGCCAATCAGACCAATCAGCAAAATCGTCCGAAGACTTGGAGCGCTATCCAGTCCCAGAGCCCCTTCTCCTGCCTCAAGATGAGGACCCGAACCTGGTAAGTTGGACTCCCGTCTCAACCATTCTTTTAGTCATCCCTGTGCGTTTTGGCCGCCGACTGTTGACACATTCTCAGGTAACGTGGGATGGTCCCGATGATCCTTCTAATCCACAAAACTGGACCAAGCGCAAGAAATGGCTCTCAACCATTCTTGTTTCATGTTTCACATTCATCTCTCCCGTCTCCTCAACTATGCTGGCACCAGCCTTGCCAGACCTAGCCAAAGAGTTCAGGATCTCATCTGACTTTGAGACATATCTTCTCATGTCTATCTTCCTTTTAGCTTATGCTATTGGTCCATTCATGCTCGCTCCCCTGTCAGAGATGCTCGGGAGAGTTGTCGTTCTTCAGTCTGCCAACATGTTTTACCTGATCTTCAACACTGTATGTGGCTTCTCGAAGACTAAGGAGCAGATTCTTGTCTTTCGCTTCTTGAGCGGCCTTGGTGGCAGTGCTCCTCAGGCGGTAGGATCACCAATACACAGTTCCTATTCATCATTACTAATTTCGGACCCAGCTTGGCGGTGGTGTGCTGAGCGACTGCTGGGGAAAGGAGGAGCGCGGAACTGCCACGGCCATCTACAGCCTTGCACCATTTTTGGGGCCTGCTGTCGGACCCATAGGTAAGGTATCTCGACTCTTGACAATACCCCGAGACTAACAAACTTCAAGCTGCCGGCTACCTTACCCAACACCTGAACTGGCGATGGATCTTTTGGGTAGTCTCCATATCAGATGCTGTGGTTCAGATCCTCGCGTTCCTGTTCTTGCAAGAGACTTACCCACCCAAGATCCTCAAGGTCAAGGCCAGAAAGCTCCGCGAGGTCACTGGTAACAGACTCCTCCATACCGAGTTTGAGCAGAGAGATCGACCATTCCGTTCACTACTTATGACCAACTTGAAAAGACCCTTCAAGATGTTGTGCACTCAGCCAGCCATCCAGGTCACGGCCTTGTACAGGGCGTATTTATATGGTCTTATGTATCTAGTGTGAGTGTAAGCCTTTGATGTCCATCATACTATCACCAACTTACGCGTCGCTAGTTTTGCGTCCTTCCCTATGGTCTGGGAACAACAATACAATCAAGAGCCTGGTCGTGCCAGCCTTAACTATGTCTCTCTCGGCATCGGGTTTGTCATCGGGCTTCAGGTGTCCGGTCCCCTGATTGACAAGGTATTTGACCTCCTCCCATTCTATGGTCTTGCACTGACACTCCAAGGTTTATGCAATACTCAAGATTCGGTATCACCACCCCGGCCGACCTGAGTTTCGTGTACCCCTAATGTTCCCAACCGCGCTTGTCACACCAGCGGGTCTCGTTCTATATGGTGTCTCGGCACACCTGAAATTGCACTGGATCATCCCAAATGTCGGAACAACAATCTTTTCGGCAGGGCTCATTCTGTCGTTCCAATGTGCTCAGACGTACATCATTGACTCTTATGAGCGATATGCCGCCAGTGCGACTGGGGCAGCAGCTTTTGTCCGTACCATGGCTGGCTTTAGCTTTCCTCTGTTTGCGCCTGCTATGTATCAACGTCTTGGGGTTGCCTGGGGAAATGGCCTTCTCGCGAGTACAGCCATGTTGATTTGTCTTGTGGCGCCAATAGTCCTTTGGCGATATGGAGAGTGGATTCGAAGGAAGAGCACTTACTGCGCAGGATAGAGTCGCCAAGTCTTCGCTTTGAAGTTGATTGAAATATTTAGTCGACACAGCTTTTAAGAATTACTATCAATACCGTTCCGCCTCCCTGCCCCGAATCTGCTTCACTAGTCGAGTCAGCACAAGGAAGAGTATCCGCCAAAAGCTTAGCATCATTCGTGCAATTTCCCGAATATTACACTTAATAAGTTAAAAGGGCTCGCTTTGGGTATGGAGATGCGCTCAATTAACGTGGCCTGGATTCCTTCCGAGCCATGATGTATGAGCTGAGGCGATTAACGGTAACATTGTAGGGCTTGTTCCTCACTGTCGAATGTTCGAAGGAGGCCCGAGAGATTGGTCGGCTAAAATGCCGGTTTTCCGTCATCACCGCGCTTGGCCAAAGACGGATTGACGGTTTCATGGGCTAAGACATAGCAGTGGCTGTTAGCAGTTTAAACCAGCAACCAAGTTCAACCGTAAGTTCAACCGTAACAGGAATGCAGTTAGAATATTGTCCCTGACATGTTCTAGATTCCACCAAATTGTGGCTGAAAAGAAGGGAATGGGTTCCAACACTGCAAGGGGCATAGCCTGTCGCTAACAACACTACAGAATCAGATTCAGAAACCTAGGCATTCTTGTCATGATCTCCATGGGGAGACAAGAACGCGGTAACAATAAATGTCTCATATCGCCCCATGCCGAACAACCGTTACTATGGGTGAGGTTTGCGTTGGAATGTTACTGCACTGCTTGCATGCAAGACGTGCACAATGCCACCAGTCGATGGGGAACCTTGGTGCATATGGTCACTCCCCAACCCGTGTGTTCGCGTCGCCAACAGTTGATCTTTACATTCGCTCCCTGTCACTCATTCAATTGATCATCAATCTCCATCATGCGTCTGTCTTCAGGCCTACTTCTGGTCAGCGCCTCTAGTGCGTTGGGCCAATTTACCCAGTTTACCAGATTCACAAACACGAGCACCTCTGCTGTCGAGAGCTCAACCTCTCCCACTGAGTTCGAGACTTCTTCTGTTTCGCCTACCCTGAGCACAGAAACCACTTCCACCAGTGTCGAGAGCACCGCTTCATCCTCAGCACCAGCCTTTGCGCCAATTGTATTCAATCTTAAAGACGCCATATTGGGCCCGGGTGCTTCTTTCTACCCACCACCAGATGGCGATACAATGTAAAGATCACCCACAAGTTATCAAAGACGCAGTAGTTCTAACATGAAACGAATCTAGTCTCATGTCTCCTGTGGCCAGTGACTCTACCCTCAAGCGTCGCGCTGGTCCTATTCCTTTTCCGGTCATCGCCCCCTTGAGTCTTCCCAATAATGCAGTTTCCACTTTTAAAAACCAACTCTCTTCAGCTATAGCGTCTGCTGCGGGCATCGGCGTATACAGGATCCCGGTAGCTAATGTCTCGTGCGGTGGCGCAATCGTTTGCCATAACGGATCCAGGAAGCGGGCTGAAAGTAGCCCTTGTGCTTTCCAAGTTATCGCCAATGGCGACGTTATCCAGATTCAACCTATTCCCGAAGACTTCAGCGGCAGTATTGAGATATCTACCAACCCTTTCGTTCTGCAACGAGAGAACGAATTAAAACTCGAACAATCTTGCGGCGATGTGATCGTCCCCCTAGTCATTGAAGCAGTCACGCTGGAAGATGCTCAGGGTGTAACTCCAACTCCTATCCCTACACCCAGTATCGGTGTTCCTACTGGTAGTGAGACTGAGTCTTCGACCGAACCCAGCGGCGCAGGGTTTACTACAAACTCTGAAGGCGAGACCGTCTTCCCAACTGAGACTGTTACCGGAGTCAACACCAACTCTGAGGGTGCTACTACCAACTCGGAGGGCGAGACTGTCTTTCCAACTGGCACTTCTACTGGTACTATTTCTGCTTCTTCAACTTCTACTTCAGTCGATGGGTTTCCCGGTGATGTCGGCGGATTCAGCCTCTTCGGATGTGCAAGTTCTACTGCTGGCTTCCCTACCTATACCCTTGCCGAGTCCAGCTCGTCGATGGATCTCAATGTATGTGCTGGCCTTTGCAAAGGACGTGCTCATTTTGGTGTCCATGATACGTAAGTCTTATCCTAATATTCCAAGAAGGCTTTGGTTAACATTTATCTAGTGCTTGTTACTGCGGTGATGTTTATGACTTTGACAGTACTGTCTTTTACAACTTGGACCAATGCGATATCGAGTGTCCTGGAGACAAGGCCCAATTCTGTGGAGGTGAAGTGGCGAACAAGCTTCGAGCCCGCCAGGCCGTCGCTAGCAATATCCTCCTTACACTTTACGCTAGAGCCGAGGCTGTTGTCTCTCTTACTGAGTCTGTCACCCAAACGGTAACAAACCAGGAGACCATTGTTACCACTTTCACCACTGCCGTTAGTGGTGAAAGCATCACCACTGAGGTCGTCACAGCCACTCTGATATGCGTTGGTGGGAAATGCCATTCAAGCGCCTCGAGCAGTGTTGCCGTCTACATCTTCGTAGAGGTAAATGGCAGCGATTGCGATGGTCAATGGGTTTATATCTCTGAGCCCTGCCCCGGCGGTCAACAGTATATTCCCCATTCCTGCTCAGACGGCAAATGCGCCGGCATCAAGGTTTACAAGCCTCAACCATGCCCGGATTGGTATAACTATAAGTCCTATTATGCTCCATCCGATTGCAGCAAATGTGCTCAAGGAAAGATAAGCTATCAGCCTTGGGAGAAGTCATGGGGTACGCCTGATGACTGCAATGGCCAAGTCCCTATCTGCAACACACTGGAATGTCCTTCTAAACAGGGCGTCGTGAGACCTCACCACGGTATCGGCTGGAACTCCACTATTCCTCACGGGGGCTCCGGAGGAGTCTATAATCCCAGCCCCAATGGCGGTTCTAGTGGAGGGTCAAGCTCGGGCTCGAATGGGGGTTCAAACGGGGGTTCCAGTGGAGGCAGCGGTGGTAGTTCGAGCGGAGGATCCAGTGGAGGCGACGGCGGTAGTTTGAACGGAGGTTCCAGCTCTGGTTCTCAAGGAGACACAGAGGGTTCTGGCTTCCCTGGTTCTGAAGGCTCTTCCCCCAGCACTGTCCCTGTTGTCAGTAGTGCTATCAAGCAGGTCTCAGGTGTATTTTCTCTTCTTGTCGGACTTTTAGCGCTTCTTTAAGTCTTGGGACTTTTCTGTTTGTTTTATTTTTTATTAATGCCTAGATTTCCAAATGCCTGACAACGAGAAAGCTTTTGCTTCTGAGCTATTGGCAAGCTGAGCAGCAGTGATATCTGTGTCCAACTTATAATTCACTCGGGAAGTCGGTGTACGCCAGATACCAAAAACCATCAAAATTCTGTAAAGTAGCGCAATCGAGGCCTTTTGGAGCATCTGCTAGCTGCATGGACTGCTCGAGGCGACATCGCAGCTCTGCTAAAATTACCACATTGGACCTAGTTCAAGCCTCTCCATTCCTGTGACAACAGACTATTGGATGTGTCAGGCCATTGGCCCGCGCTTAGCGACTGGCTAAGGCGGTATAGCACCATTTTCAAAGCCCAGAGCAGAACCAGGCCCGAATGGCGATTGAACTATTGAGAGGGCTTACATGTTGACAGCTGAAACACATGAAGCTATGAAGGTGAAGAGTCTGAGCGTAAGCGTAAGCGTATATACCTCAAGATCTGCCAGTCATGCAATTTTACACCAAGTCATCTTGCAATATACTCCATACTTTTGAACTTTCTGCTAGGTGAAAATGGTCTCATTGAGGAAAACGCTGGCATTTCTGTTTGTCAGTGCAGCAAGTGCATTACCCACTATCACTGAGAGGTACAATGGTAACTCAAATGGGGGGCTCTCGGACTTAACGGTTAAGAGAAACTCTCTTGACCCAAGAGCAGGTGCGTAAAAATAGCAACACATCTTACTTCGCTATTCTCAACTAAACTTTCTCTAGTCTGCAAAGCCAGCGATCCGGATAACAAAGCGTTCCAGAAAAATAAGGCTAATGGGTCTGCTTTCTGCTCTACCTACATCCGAAGCACTGTCACTTCTACTGTTACTCCAGTCAGCACTAAAACCGTCTTCGTAACGAAGAATATCAAGACTACTACGGATGTAGTCAGTACAGTCAGAACCACAGTAACTCGTTTGATCTCATCTACCAAGATAGGCACTGTCTCGACTGTTGTAACAAGGACGAGTACCGCTTTCATCACGGATTATCAGACAGCGACAAGGACAGTCACTAGCACGGACACCCCAAGCGATACATATACCATGCAGAGGGTCGGAACGATCACGCAGCAGGTGACTCGGACTACCACTCAAGCGGCTGTTACGACTATCACCACAGTTATTAGCACAGCGATTACAACTGTTGTTCCAGCAAGCGTTGTTTACACTGGCGGGTCAACTACTATTTCTACAATCCTCTATACTACGTGAGTACCTTCAGTTAATGCTCTGGCAAGGATACATACTAACACTAATTCTTTTAGCACCACGTAAGACTCAGAATCTTCTATAGAAAGCAGCCTGTGACTGACTTGTTGTAGTGCAGCAGCAGCATCCTTGGTAGTAATCCCTCGAGGTATGTTCTCTAGGTACCCATCATACCTCTGAGCTTGTACTGACTCATTCTTAGCCCAAGTTCACTGCGGTGTTGTCGGTACTATAGACGAAGAATATGAGGGCGGGGCAGGGGGCTCGTTCAGCTTCGGCGAGTGCAAGGAGATTTGCAACGGCTGGCGTTTCTTTGGGCTTAGCAGTGAAAGATGCTTGTGTTATGGTAATTATTTGTGAGTATACCTATATCTAGACTGACTGAAAAATCTTGCTTGGACATTCTTGCTAACTATCTGTCTAGGGAGGATCACGTTGTAGTTGACAAATCTTCTGATACAACGTTCTATAATCTAGCGTGTGATTCTGCCACTCCTGTAAGTGCACCACATACATCTCTCAAGGCATAGGAACATTACTGATTTCATCCAAGCCTGTCCAGCATCGTAAGCGAGCAGTGCAGGCTGCTGCATCGGTGCCTAGTTATCTGCCTAACAAGTCACCGAGTGCCGTAAGCAGTGCTTGCTCATGCCTGATTACGAAGCCCGCCGCAGCCGTGACTACAAAGATCACAGCCAAAGCTTCCAAGACAGTCACGACTACTAAGACCAAAGAGGTGGTGTCGACAATCACCAACCGGCTAAGTACCGTCGTCACAGACAAGAAGACTGGCACTATCACTTTATCCTCCACGACTACTATCACTAGTTCCCAAATCGTAGCCCAGACAAAGCATCTGGGAGCTACCACTACGCAAGTGGAGACCTACGTTGTTACCGATTTCGATCATCTCGTTTATGTGTACCAGACACAATTTGTTACAGCTATCAACTTGAACACAATTACTACCACCAGCACCAGGACCGTGCCAAACACCCGCTACAACACCATTGTTGTCACTAGCACGCAGCCTAAAACGGTCACTAAGGATGTTTACACGACTTCGCAGACAGTCCTTTCTACGCGTACAGTATTCACTGGAGGATCAACTATCACCAGCGGAACAACTACTATATATGGCACAATCTAAGGTTTCCGAAGAGCTTGTTGCGTCCTTTGCTAGTTAAGATACGTAGATCCTCAATCATATTATCCCGAGCTGGTCACTGTGAGTTAAGCCTATTATCAGAGCGTGGCCAGGGGCGCGGAATAGCGGCAAACACAAGTTCTCGATAGTGGGTTCTGCTGCGGGGAATGTCGGCACGGTGGAAAAGAACGGAATTCCATATCCTACTGCATCTCTATTAGCCCTTATCTTATTTTGGCTATAAAAGAAGAATATCATGCTGTCATGAGTGTTGAGGTCTACCTAATCCTGTGTTACCCGTCCAAGAACAACAACATCTATTGCCTGAGTCATGGCGGAAATATCTAACACTTACTCCACCAAGGAGACGGACACTAGAGCACATGCATCGCTCACTGATGTGCGACTCCAGACTAGAGCATCATCGCTCTTGATCACCCACGTGAACAAGGTTGAGTTGGACGATGAGCTGGTGAGCATAGACCAGTATGTGCTGACTGACCTTGCACACGCCGTCATGCTCACGCGCACCGGCGTCTTCGACGCGCTCCATGTTCAAAGCATAGTCAAGACGCTTTTGAGCCTACGAGCCGGCGGCACGGCGTCGATGCTCGCCTCCAAGCCAGAAGTGGGCAATCTGGGACTACAGATTGAAAACTACCTGGAGCACGAACTGGGTCCGGAGGGTCGCGACATCCAACGAGCCAGAAGCCGTATCGACCAAAAAGCCACAAACTGGCGCCTCATCAACCGTTCAGGTCTCACAGAAGTGATTCAAGCCCTCGTTGCATTAGGATCCCAAGTCTTGGCCACTGCGGAGCGTTACGCCGGCGCTCTGATGCCTGGTTACACTCACTTGCAGCATTCTCAGCCTACAACCATCAATCATTACCTCAACGCCCATTATTGGGCTGTATCGCGCAACCTGTCCAGGCCCTTCGATGCATACGATCGACTCAATCTAAGTCCACTGGGAGGCGCTGTTTATAGCGGCACCTCATGGCTCATCGACCGCACAGCCACGGTTCATTATCTCGGCTTCGACCGCCCATGTCGCTATTGTAACAAGCCTGCTAACCAAGGTCGGGGTTTGCGGGGACTGCACCATTTGCGCTTTCGTTCACGACATGTCAAGCACGCTGCGACGGCTCGTTGCCGGTGATATCCCGTCTTCAATATGTTGCGTCGAGTTCCTTTATCCATAACATAAGCGAGGTGAGATGTTGAATGTGTGAAGAGTCAAATAATCATCTGATCAAGCTGCTGAGTAGTTTCCCCCCCCCCGCAATCTCTACAACACTAATTAGATTAAGCCTGTACTTAACCCAGACACTAGGGGCTTGGCCTATATTTGCCGTGCCTTATATACAGTTCCATTAGACTGATTATGCTATTTGATGTAGAGTATTTATTAACTAAGACAATTTTTTTCTAATCGTATTAATGAGTACTCGGCGTCTTTTCGCAATATAGCGTCTAAAGCTTTCCCGCATTTCGAGAACTAGGCTTTCCAAGAGGTATGACAGAACAAATCTGGACGCAAGAAGCCAGTAGTTTTCCGTCTTCATCGAGGACCTCAATGTTCATATCAAACCGCCCACCGTGTAATCTCTTCATTGTGGTTCGGGTCAAAAGCCAATCCTGCGGAGTTACCTCAGACCGGAACATAATGTTGAGAGCGGTGGTGGGTAAACCCCAACTGCTGGCGGCTTCCATCCCATTCTCGGTATAGTTGAGGAATATTGGGGGAACCTGCAGTGTAAAACATGTCAGCTTCGGTCACGACACAGTAAACATGCAGTGGTTACCAAGTCCGCCAATACTGGCAAGTGCTCCAATCCAAATTTATTCTCATTGTCCAGTTTCACCCACTGATATCTGGTATTCTGGCCTCCGAAGTTTTCATTCCACAGCGGCGCGTTCTCGCCACTGGGCGTCCACATCCTTACCGTTGACGCCGGGGGATTCATGTAGTAGTAGCTTGCATCTGACCATCGGGTACAATCCTTTGTTCGATCTGGTAATGGCCAGACTGAAGGTTGTATGTTGGTGACGTGACCCTCGTCTTTCAGCATACCGAGCCTTACTATGGCAATCGTGCAGGCCTTGTCTTCATGGGCTCCCAACGATTTAAGCCTGGCTTCGATGGTTGAACTACGTTTGCCGATGCTCAGTGTTTCGAGAGCGATCTCGAATCGACCCTGAGATAACGGCTCAAGATACTCCACCGACATGTTGAGAGGCTCCATGTTTCCTAGGCTCCCGTGTTGGCCACGATGGTATCGCTGCGCTGTCATCATCAGAACTGTGGCACAATACCCACCGTGAGCTGCTTGTCGCCGGCCACCTACAAGCCTTTGATTAATACGACGTTTGTGATTCATGGATGGTGAATGACGCACCATTTCCGCACCAATCCGGTGGGACGCTACCCCTATATCTCTTTCCATCGGAGTCTGCAACTGGGCTCATTTTGATCGCATCAGACAACGGGATTCTAGGGAATTTATAAGGCCTCCATGTCGGAGTAACGTCCGCGTGAGAATTAGGCAGATGTAAGTTAGACATGGCTGCAACTTTGGAGTATTGAGCGACCGAAAAGAATTATGCTGTTTGAAGAAGATCTGGCGCTGGCCTTGCTCTGCCGCACTGATACGTGAAAGAACATATAACATGAGACAAAGGCTTGACTTATAGCGTTATGCGGTATTTACATGAGTCGCTTCGGCAACAGTAGTTGAACTTCGGCAGAAAGATATGTTTTAAGTGTTCCGACAGTTCCGACCTTAGTATTAACTCAAAAGTGCTGAGTAGATAAAGTTTGCTGATTACTGAGATTGCTATTTGTGTTTAGCAATCATGCTCTGTCTACGGAGTAGCGTCATTCTTATTATAAATTGAGCCGGCGTGCTTGTCGTTGCTGTTTTACTTCCGAGGAGGTCACCTTCAAAGGCTGAGACCATTGCACCAGCTACTGGGGTTTATTAGTGATGATGTTTCTATTTAAAGGTTGATGATGAAAAAAGTAGCGACAACAGTCGACTACTCAAACTCTGGCGACGGTATCAGCGCAGAGTTACTGATATCAATAAATGCATCAAAATTATGTATGTGGCCAAAAGTCAAGGAAGATGCGGGGAGAAAAGAAGCAGACTTTGCCAGTGATATGAGATTTCACTCCAAATTGTCATGATGTGTAGGGCTTAATGCATTCACCGCAATCAATGCCTACTCCCGTAGCATCATCTTGGTCGATGTTGATCACTCTGCTACGGCCGCGTTTGCCAATCGAAGCAGCACGGTCAGTCGCGAAGGATGGAGGCACACAAGACAAAATTCTCAGATATTATGAAGCCGGTACCTTAACCAGCATTGGTATGTCCCTCAATTTCCGTCGTTTCAGTCTTGGAAGACTTGCCTCTCTGATCGCTTCACCAATGTTGCGGTCATAGGACCTGCAACCGTCGGTCTGACTGTGTCAGCCAGAAGCCAAGATCCTCAAACAGAGACTTTTTCAAGCTGGGGAGAATGGCTTGATTCTTTGCTCGTGGGGAATAGGTTCGTTGCAATACAATCCTTTGATTGGAAGATTCTGACAACAGTAGTTCGATGAGCCTGGAGCCTACAGTGGCCCTGAAGGAGACATGTTGGCGAGAATTGGGGAACCTATTTCCACTCATTCCCATATCATTGTTCAATTACGTCATTGCAGCGAGTCAATGCTGGGCCAGCTCATGGTAGCGTTCAGATTGATGTAATCCAACCTTATCTAAGGATTCAAGTCTCGCAAGCCTTGATAGACCTATCTGGCGCAAATGAAGAGCAATTGTTGGAAGAGCTGAGTAATCCAATTGGAGCGCTTCGGATGGCTTTGGCCGAGACTCGAACGGTCTCGAACCATACAATCAAGCTTGTGGCATTGCGAGCCGGAGTCGAATGCCAAGCAGGGCACCGTTGAGTAAGAGTCTTTCTACACGGCAGAGATATACCACAGCGATCACGGGGCCATAAGTAGTCTCGTCACCGATGAACGCGCGAAGGTTCTGGAGAAACAACGTGGACATATCGAGGGCTTTTACGCGACAGGAAATTTAGTTGTTTGGAAACCCGGTATTCTGGATCTGAGGGCAATTATGGGAATTGTGATGACTTTTGGCTATATCGCTGCCTTCTACACCATGACTCGCTGATGGTTCTTGAATAGTAGCCAGATCTCTGATGCAACTCGGCTTTGTTTACTCCGTAGAGATCGTTGCATTGACTTTAAGCTTAACGCGCGCTCGTCTAGATAATGTCGCGTCTCACTAACTAAATCAGTTGATTGGTGGCATTCAGGCCAGTAATTTTAAATGATCGGCACAATTTAGTTTTAGTCAGCAGGCGAGTCATCGATGCTGTCAATCAATTGATGAGACTCAGAATGTAAATACAGAATTACAGACAATCCCAAGGCATTTTCCCAGCGCAAATCCGTGGCAATTGGCGATGAGGCTATTGACGCAGTAAGCTGATCATGCATGCACTTAAAGATCCTCAGCCACGCAGGAATCACCCATAAAGGTGCTCACTGGCTAAAAACACGACTAAAAGTTAGTGGTGTGATGTAACGATGCATCCATGAGGTTACATACGGGATCAATTGTTAAGCTCGGAAGTCAGTCAATCATCTTCGTTTCTCCCAATTCTAGAACGAGCAGGTTACCCTAACGGTGAGAGTCAATTGCAATACGAACTACAGATACAACACGAACCATGGGACTCAAAACGACGTCCCAGTCTAAAACAGCGTCATGGTCACGTTGAACTTGGGTGAAAAATACCCTATAGTGGCACCTCGTGCGTGAGACTCCGAGCACTGATGGTTCCACCCTCGGCTTTAAATTACGGCAAGTTTTGTTTTTGTTCTCTTTAGTGTCTGCCGGACCTGACGGTGTCTCAGAGCCCAGCCTCCCCCGCCTCGGCGTCCACGAATGACGTCCAGGCCCGCTCGAGCTGCCACTTTTTCCAAGATTTGGTATCCGTAGTCCCGTAATAATGGCTTGGCTCGGCACGGCATCTCTGTTGAGCTTTCTGGTCTGTGTCTCGTCTGGTTTCTTCTGGAAATGAGTTCATGATGGCATTGGAGGAAGTGCATCAACAGACGGTCTGTGATTTAATGGGGCTGGCATGTTCAGGCGGTCAGTCTCACTCTGACTGACAATGTGATGAGACTACCTGTTCGTTAGACCTGTTCATGAGAGATGCACAATGTCGTCACTGTCCTCCCTGTGCAAGCACTACACGGCTGAGGCTGGGCTTAGTTCACCGATCGACCAAATTACAGAGTCAGGAACAAATGGCATACCCGTCCTTGTGAATCATGCTGTGACCATTACGTCGAAATGTCCGATCCCCTCTCAACAAAGAAGCATAATCCCAATTGAGCACTAGCGGGGCGGACGATTCACGGGTAGGGCCATGATCATTCCCCTGGCTCATCTAATAATAACCCACCCGCCCTGTGAATACGAGCTAAGCATAATTCTTAATGCAGAGAACCCATGCGATAATAACATGACGCACAGAGCAGTCGGATGTTTCGGCATGCAAGTCCACTGCGCTGCTGGGCTGGATTTTCCTTGCATTTGCATTTGCTGATCTTGACAACCCCGCAGAAATATCACGAGGCCAGAGTTTCTCCGGACAAGGCGATGGATCATACTTCGTATAGGTGATATTAGGGCGCAGCTAGTGCACAGAACTTCGTATCCTATTCGAGAAGCCCAGAGGTCAGATCCCAATTCTCACATAATATAAAGGCATATATTTACCCAGCTACAATTCGCTTCAATCATCTCATCTCATCTCATCTCATCATTCACTCTCAATCTTCTACAATCTACATCATCACAACCCCTCACATCTCAAACCTTGTCATACCAAACTCTAAACCTTCACCATGAAGTTCGCTGCTTTCACCGCCCTCGCCGCCGTCTTCGGCTCTGCTGCTGCTGCCAACAAGGCCAATGTCATCAACGACTGCACCAACACCATCTACGTCCAGTCCTTCCCCTACGGCGGCGGTGCTCCCGGTCCCTTGACCACCGTCAAGCCCGGCCAGCGATTCTCTGAGGATCTCCGTGCCTCTGGCTCTACCATCAAGATCGCCACCACCCGAACTCTCACCAAGCCTCTCTTCTTCGGCTATTCTTCCGAGTCTCAGCCTAACAACGTTTACTGTACGTTTTCTCTCTCGCCTTGCCTAAATGACCCTTACTAACATTCCTCTTCAGACGAGTTCAGCACTGAGTTCGGCAACCCCTTCGCTGACAAGCACAACATCTTGAGCCCTGGTGAGGGTTGCGAGAAGTTCGACTGCAAGGCCAACGATGCCAAGTGCTACAGCACCCCCAGCATGAAGAAGGTCTACGGCTGCCCCAGCCCCGTCAACCTGTACGCCAAGGTCTGCGCCAAGTAAATTGGCCGCCTTGTCATCAGCTTTGCTTCCAGTGGCATTTAATAAGACCAGATCAATGGTTGTCGGCCTGGTTCCATGGACCAATTTACTGGGTTAATACTTCTTCGTTACATACATTATTAAGCGGCTTCAGAGTCTTTTAGATAGAGTACTTCCCTAAAATCGGAAGACCAATACATATTATTATCTCCAATCAGTCTTGCATTTGCTTGTCTTTACCATCGCCGTTCAATGCTATCTACGTAGCCATGATGTACCAGTAACATTTACCCCACTGATTAGTAGTTAGTCATAAATAGAATGACAGTCGCATCTCATCCTTGCAGAATGGCAGATGGCGTGAGGGAAACTGATGACTACCTCAAGTCTCGTGACGTCGGGTTGCCTGCGCCTTAAAGATGGTTGTATCATCATCATCATCATCATCTGGATGGCTTGGCTTAGTTGAGAATCTCCAGCGCATTGGCTATAGCCAAGCGACAATCTCGTTGGGTGCACCTAGGGCGCCTGACTTATATCTTGTGAAGTTCAGTTTGAGAAAGTGTCCGATGGGAAGACAGAAAAGAAGCTCATGGCTAGAGGATGACAAGCTCTCTAAGCGACATAATGGCTTTAAGCTGTAATCTCCAAGATTGAGTATATGCCGAGTTAGTACTAAAAGGCCCCCGTTCGCAACCATGCTGCATGTAACGTATTCCATAGAACATTCATGGGATGCCTACCACAAGTGGAAATTCTGGGACATTGTCTGTCAGGATTGTACTCCAGCAGATAGATATAATGATGGGGATGTCTATACTTTGAGCAGGGCGATGATCAGTTGTTGAGCATCCATATTTACTCGAGGTTCATTTACACACGGTCCGAGAGTGGGAACTGGCTGCCAGACCTAAATTTCAAATTAAGAAGAACAAATCCCAGCTAGGTTATTGTCCAATTTTAGGGTTGTAGCTCCATATACTAAAGACTTTGATGCAATCGTGACATGATCGGGATTGAGTAACACTCGGCCTCTTACAACGTTTGATGTCATGATTATGAAGTCATGAAAACTGCAGGGACCATAAGCAACATATAAGCATATTGGCGTGAGCTTGTATGTACAGCTTGCAGAAACATACACTTTTATTGACTAGCATGGTATCAGTGCGTTGGCTTGATGTCTCGTTGAGACGTCAGAAGCTTTAAAGTGTCAATCAATCCATTGACTAGCATAGCATTGTCATTCTCAGCGCCGGCAAGCATCAATTATGCTTTACATGAACGCTGAAGACAATGCGCGCCCTGTGATGAGAAGAAAGATGCAGATCAATTGGTCTTGACCGTGCACATGACTGACAGCAGATGAGGTCTTCGCGACGCAATGATGGAGCAAGATGAGATATTGGAGCTGAGTTCCGTAGCTGAAAGCTTATCGCAGCGCACCTTGGATATTTATACTATTGCTGAGATCGGACTGGCCGATCTCGGGGCCTTATCGCGCGAAAAAGTAGCCATATCAGCAGTGCATGTATGCTGTTGATGGAAGCAGACCGACAGCAGATCCTCCCTCCATGCTTTACCCCTCAACACCAAAAACTTAGTTCCGTGCAGACGAAGCCGCATTTGGAAAGCTACAACGGCGTTGTCAAGCATTGGGCCGTCATGGAAGTCGGCTGGTGCCTTCTGAGCTGTCAATCGCCGGCAAGCTACCGTTTAATGGCATAGCGGCGGGTGATACTCCGGGAAGCGATGCATATTTATGTGACATTAATATTCTAGAAAAGGTCCAGAACGCCAAAACACCACGTTTCGTTATCTAGAAGCAAATAGAATGCCGTGCCACGGACACGCGCTGTTGGTTGAAACCAGAGATAGCAGCCCAAAAACTCCCCCGCAGCCGGCTGGGATTTACCGATGCCGAACAAGGTTGCGTCAGCCGATACGGGGACCAAAACCATCCGGGCACGGACACGAAAGTCCGGTATCTCTGAGCGAAATGCGGAGGACGAGAGATGCGGGGTGCGATAACCTAGAACGCGATAGGAAATTGTAATGCAAGTACCGCGGATGGCTTCAACCAGCTGATGCGTCGCTGCGACATTGCATCGAAACAAGAGGGGAATGTGACCCGGGGTTGACGGCGTAGAACCGTTCAAGAGCGGAAGCAAACTCCTTGGTCCACTTCATCTGCGCCCAATCCCGTCAATGGCATTTGTCGCTGGCACTAGAGAACTAGTCCTTATCACCGATCACATGACCGGTTGCCTAGCGGGATGCCCGTTTATCTTGCTATCATTCTATCGTTGTTTGGGCGAAAGTGGCGTCGACCATGGGAACAGAATGGTCGGCCGGGTCTAGATCAATGACACACGTAGTAAATATATAGATTGACATGCTCCCCTCTCCAGCAGTTGATCGGTAAACATCCATCAACTCCAAGGTACTCTGACCTATCAGCCAGCAACATGTTGACTCTCGGCACACTCATCTTGTTCGCCGTAGCGGCTGCCATCGCCCTCGTCGTCAAGACACTATCTAAACCGCAAAAAGAAAACCTTATCTCAAGAGCCATCCCCGCTGCTGCACCCCTCACTCAGCCCCTCCCCTCAACATGGTACAAGTCTGACGACATCTACGAACTTGAGCGAAGAGCCATCTTCTCAAAGAAATGGATCCTGCTCACTCACAAGATGCGCTTCGACCAGACCGGCGCCTGGGTTCGATACGCTGAAGCTGGCTTCGACTTCTTCCTCATCCGAAATGCAGAGGGTACTATCAGGGGCTTTCACAACATCTGTCGTCACCGTGCTTTTCCCGTCGTTGTCAAGGATAATGGCCAGAACAACGTCCTGTCCTGCAAGTATCACGGTTGGTCTTATGGTATGAATGGTCAGCTTGCCAAGGCTCCTCTGTACCAGGACCTCCCCGGTTTTGATCGCTCCAAGAACGGCCTCTTCCCTCTTCACACTCACGTCGATGCCAAGGGCTTCGTCTGGATCAATATGGACGCCAAGGCTGTGCCTGAGAACCCATGGAGCGAGGAGCTCAGCCAGACAGCGAACCACGGATCTTTCAACTTTGACGACTACAAGTTTGATCACGTCAAGCAAGACACTAGCAGCTTCAACTGGAAGACATTGGCAGACAAGTCCTGCACTGGTAGCAACATTGATAACTTTGAGAACACCGCCGAGAAGAAATCTGTTGTCAACGACTTTTTCTTCCCCAACGCCTCCATGACCCTCTCGTAAGTTCCCCACCAACTGAATTGCAACGAGCAATGGCTAACCGTCTCAGTCCTCATTTCTTCTTTCTCCTGCGATGTGTCCCTACATCAGCCACAAAGTCCCAACTACAATATGAAGTCTACCGCCACAAGAATGCCAGCGAATCCGACTTCAAGAAGGTCGAAGAGATTCTCCAGCAAACAGCCAGCGAGCAAGAAGCCCCCGCCGAGAAGAACCTCCGCGCCGGCGTCCTCGTTGACCAGACCCCCCTTCAGTTCCAGAACCAAGTATATCAACTAGTCGAGCACCACCGTAAGCTCGAGGGTCTTGCTGGTCGTGAGATTCGACCCGCCCAGCAGATTCTTGACAAGTCTGCTACCAAGACTGAGCAAGATGAGAGTCTCTACTCTTCCTGCTCTGGTCTCTCATGTGGTAAAATAGCCAAGGACCTCGCTTGGTAATCGGGGAGTTTGTAAAAATAGAATCGGCGCATAGATGGAGTGGTTTTTGCATATAAGGTTACAGACGGTATAGAGAGAAGATCTATATGGACAGCGTCTAGTGACTGGGCTTTTAGTTTAATAGCATGGTTATGATAATACTGCATAGCTTGATGAAGCAACAATCTTGGCCTTATCTCTCTTTTTTCTGTGGCTGTCCTGGTAAATGCAAACAGTGCACCGATCTCAAGCTTTGAGCTAGACCGTTTGTTTGATATCGGACCTATCGCTGAGGGCTTATTCACGGCATATGTTCGTGTTGCATAATTGTCTTTACCCCTACAAGGTACGGCCTATGACTATATATCTACGTGGTCTTTTCCAGTACAAATCCCTTGCAAGCCCAGCACGCAACAACAAGATCCTTCTTCTCCGTTTGTACCTCTCCCGAAAACTCCAGCTTATCACCCTCCCCAACCGCAACAACCGTCCCGTACTCATCAACCCACTCCGTCACCTTGGCCGAGTCCCCCTGCACTGTCACCAAAAGCTTCTTCTTCCAATCATCCGAGTCGCGATATCCACGTTTCTGCATGAGAGCCTGCATCTTGTCCTCTTCCGCCTTGGTCAAGGCGCGCTTGAGGGGAATCATGTGGTAGAACTTGCATGACCGGCCAGATTTCTCCATCACGATGCTTCCCTGGATGGTACCTCTCTTTTGGCCCCTAATAACAATGAGTGGCGCCGGACCGAGACCAGCGGCGAAACTGAAAGGGATGTTCATCTTTTCGCCAGAGTAAAGGGTCAAATCGTCATCGTATCTGATAAAAGCATCGTTTCCTGTAGCCTCACCAAGGCGACGAACTTCGCTGGGCAGAAGTCGGCGGATTTGCAACTGCCATGGATTACCAGCTTGAGTATTGCGACTGGAGATGTGATAAGTTGGCGTGGCTGGGCTGGTTTCTGTTGCGTATACATAGCGGCCCTGGATACTGAAAGACTGTTTGGTGGGAGAAATGGATGCCTGGGAGAAAAGAGGCGCCTCTAGTCGGAGTGACAATGCATTGCGAGGAGCCTCTCCGGAAGAACTCGATTCGACAAGACTGGTCTGACTCATTTTGGAAAGAGATTGTTTTATGCAAAACTTGGTTTAAGTTGTGAAATAGACAGATGAGTAAATTGACTTGACTTCGATAAACAGATGTTGATGTTTTATATCAACGATAGGCCCGTAATACGAAAACGTTTGAGCCACTGTAGCCAGGCGTCGGAGATATCTTAACCATGCTGACTCGAGCCAGCTATCCGCTTTGGGCAGGACGATTGGTTCAGCTCGAGAAATGACTCAAGCTGACAGTAATCGTACATGTTTCACACCAACATGCGCCATTAAAGAAGAAGATTCAATTGGCCAGCGCGGATGCGACGGTAATAAACGGATCCTTCGTGACCTCATATCTGCAGAAACATCACCGAATCTACTACAGACCTTTGATTGCCAAGACATCGCTTGCTTTCTCGGTACCGAAGCCAAGCGGTAAGATGCGAAAAAGAAGACGCTATCGGATCATTGGGGATGGGCAAGTTGGAGACCAAGAATCAGATAGTTTGTGTATGGGTAGCAAGCCTCTGTGAGAGAAGAGAAACGTAGATACACGCCTATAGACGACACTTGGCGTTGTAAACAAAGAGCAGCGTATACCTCTAGAATTGAAATAGTCCTCCTGGAAGACCTTTGGAGATACCAAAAGGCTGCCAATGTTTTAGCCTCATTCGGCTATTAGCTAACTCTGTGAGCATCTGCAAGGTCTCTCAGAGCTGTTGAGTCTTTATGAGAAGCTTGGGCAAGGTGATGTCCGCGAGCCCCCTCTCTGAAAGCCGATATCGACAGGATTTCTCTGACTCTGGAAACGGTCTGGATTCCCTTACATCGGCAAAAGCCTTTCCTCCCTCGGGATCGGTTGACTCATTCAGAGCCGACATGGCATAGGCACCCTTCAGTTCCCAGGTGGCGACCTCCAGTGCGGCAAGAGAATCGGGCTCGGTGCCATGTTCGTTGATGTATTGATCGATAAGGTGCTTCTCATCAACAACAACCTTTACTGAGTTAGCCATAAAACCTGCGCGGTGATGCTGTTGATTTAGGTGCAAGGTCTCATCGCCAAGCTTCATAGAGCTTGACGGCAAGGAGCCGCGAAGAACTGATTCGGTGGTGACTGGCGAGGGACTTGCAGACTGCGAAGGTGGCGAAAACGAAAGATGCTAATGTTATGAATGAAATCGTCGATCTTTGATGCCAGTGCTTATGAATACCTTTCTGCCGCAACTGCTTCGCGAATAATCTGGCGCAGTCAGTATCTCGTTCTCGTCGACAGGCCTGTCGAAGCAAATTGTCTCACGACCCCCAAGTCTTGCCCACCTTCCTCCATATTTAACTGCGCGCGCCGGTAGATTCTTCAATGCCCTTGAAGCCAAACCAGAACCAGCCTCGTTCTACGAGATACGTCATTGCATTATATAGTGCTGCAGAATGTTTGTAGGTCCATGCTACCCAAGCCAGTAAAATATACCCTCATTTAAGCAATAATGATACAGTGTTTTCTCGATATTGGATCTTCACCGTCACCGAGTCAAACAACCAACGGGAATCATGCTAGGAGGACTTCCCTATTATTACAGCACAGGGCGCACCCGACAGTACTGAGTTTTACTAAAACATGAGATGCTGTTACACTTACAACGTCTTTAATGCAATTACTTACCGATAATCCCAGAAGTCCGCAGACTAAATTGAGACTAGTAAAGTTTATAGGTCGAGAATGAGTCGACTCCGCATCGAAGCTGGCGTGGACCCTGCGGATTACACGGGGTCACGGACTGGAAGAGTCTTGCGGAATATGCAGGTCCACGGGATTAAGCAGATGGCCACGAAACTCTAACCATGTTCGGCGACCCCCTCAGCTTGAGCCTCATGCTTTGTACCACAAGTGTAGATATTGAGTATGAACACGAAAATACATATAAATATGAGTTTCCCTTGTATTGATTTACAAGACCAGTCTCAATCATTTCAGATATTTACTTATACTTTATTATACTCTACTATTTATACTTGCACCGAATTCACCAACTTAACTACAATCATGGCCGCCGAATTCACTTTCAAGGACGAAGACACGGCTGCCGTCAAGGGCAAGTCTGTCATTGTCACCGGTATGCAGCATCGTCTTCTATCATATATTCTCATTTACCTCTGACATCAACCTCTAGGGTGCTCATCAGGCATTGGTCTCGCTACTGTCAAACTCCTCCTCGACCTTGGGGCCTCTGTAGTTGGCGGCGATATTCAGTCTCCTCTTGAGGATGACCTCAAGGGGGACTTCACCTTTCTCAAGACCGACATTAGCGTCTGGAAGGACCTGGTCAACTTGTTCAAGACGACCTACGAGAAGCACGGCAGTATTGACCATGTTCTTGCCAACGCTGGCATAGGCCCCACTGCTGATTACTTCTCCGACGCCGTCGGTGAGAACGGTGATCTCCTTGAGCCTTCCACCAGAACCTACGACATCACCTTCAAGGGAAACGTCAACACGGGCACTCTTGCCATCCACTACATGAAGAAGCAGCCAGAGTTCGGCACCATCAACTTCACGGCCTCCACCAGCGCCCTGCAGCGCGAGAGAGCAATTGACTATTCCGCCTCCAAGCATGGCATCGTCGGCTTTGGGCGAGCCATCAACGCGGCCTTCAAGGCAAACAAGCTCGGCATTCGAGTCAACACCATTGCGCCCTCCTGGACCGAGACCCCTATCCTGAAGCCAGTCAGGCCTCTTGCAGACAAGCCTGGAATTGTAGCGCAGCCTGCAGAGGCTGTAGCTAAGTGCGTGGCCTATTTTATGGCTGACCCGTCTCAGGACGGCAACCTTGCTGTGGTGCAACGCAGCAGGTACTTTGAGCTGGACGATGCGGTGCTCCTCAAGGCGTGGAATGACATGAACCAGGAGGCGTATAGTGATGAGAAGATTCTCGATCGCATTGCCCAGGAGATGTTGATTCAGAAGAAGTAGAATATGGGAGCTGATAAGAGATTGGATTCCTCTCTAACTTGTCTCTACAAGGGATGTTTATCGGTTCATATTTAATCTACCCCAATATCGAGTTACCCTCTATTCCTCTATTTGTTGGCCTCCACCGACATCAGGACAGACAGGCATCACACTCTATGGTTGCTCGCCGCGACAAGAGTAAAGTTAAAGTTATTGGTGACTAGAAGAATCGTAAATATATAATTGACGGAGGCCGCGATGCTATATGAAAAGCCGGTTCCAAAACTTCACCGCCTCGAGATTGCCTCGCGCCGTTCATTTGGAAGTGTTGGCCATCAAGACAAGCAGACAATCTGGCGTGCCGATTCGGCATGTACACGTTTGCCGTCAAAGGAGGAACTGCCGAATGGGATTCGAAGTGGTATATTAAAATCTCAACCCTCATCTACAACGCCAACCCTCCCAGGGCGTATACTAAGCTAACTATTGCTTCTCTTGAACCGCGAGAAGAACCCTTTCTTCTTTTTCTCCTTTTCGTCCTTCTCATCCTCATGCCTCTCCATCTCCCTTTCAGTATCAAGCTGATTTGTATTCTGGTTCATGACATCCTGCGCCAAGTTGACTGTATCCGATCTGCCAGGATGCATCGGCTGTTGTGAACCAGGCTCTGCTCCAGGTTCCCCTCCTTGCTCAATCTGGTGCTGTTGTTGGTCCTCTGGCTTCTCTTCACCTTCGAAGAGATCCTTGATCTTGCCTGGTCCAAAGACTCTCTCGTAGACAGCCAGGGTAGTGCCGAACTCTTTATTCACGCCAACCTTAATGGCGTCGAGGAGCTGGAGGACGTACGTCTGGCAATTGTTGGTTATGAGGTTGTAGGTGGGCTGTTTCTCCCTGATGCTTTGGATCACTGATTCGCCTATTTTCGCAATATCAGCATGTCATCCGCTCAAGAGCTGCATGGGTATACTCACCAGCTCGCCTTAATGCATCATCATTGAAGCGCGTCTCTCCAACCGGGAATGTCCGCCACTCGTCTCGTTCGATCTTTGCATTCGTATAGATCACATCAAAGTTCTCATCCTGTTCTGCGTGAGCTCCCATCCCATCCCGCGCGACTGATACTCAGACTCACCATCCATAGCTGATGAGCATAGTCACCAACGAGAACAGCCCAATGCTGCGTCGGATCAGGATATTTGTTGATCTTCTCCGTGATCATCTTTCCCAGTCCCGTCTCCTCCGCAAACCACTTTCCGGCAAATCCGCCGACAGGGTGCCATCCAACCTCGACAGGACGACGTGGTCCATCGACAACGGGCTCAGTTACAGGGACGACATTGGGCTGACTCCCGAGACCCACCGCATGCTTCAATGCTATTTCACCTTTATTCAAGTTCTTTTTCCTATAAGAGAATTCGTCAGCGGTCGAGCTAGGGTCTAGCCGGAAGGATCGCGGAGCAGATCGAGGTGCTGCTGACGAATAAATGACGCATACAGAAAGTCTCCCACTATATCCCTCTTGCGCTCTTTTTCCTTCTCCTTCTCTTCGTCCGAGCCACCCATAGCTCCGGAATTGGTTAGTTACTTGCAAACGAGAGTGAAGAATTGCCAAGAGACCTGGGCTTTCAAGAGTTTTAGAGAGAAATCTAGATAAGCAGAATTTCTGAGGCCTCGCGCGTCAGCAAAACCTGATTCACGTGAGGCAGTGCATGCACTTGGCAGTTCTCCAATGGCAGCAAATTTCCGATGCAGCCAATCACGGATGCACAAGTGAATCAATAGCTCAGTAATTTTAACCCTTGGCCGCTGGTCACACAGCTTGATAGGCCAGTACGAAAATGGGTCGCGCTAGAGCTGTGAACTCACATCTCAAGAATCAACTCTGTTATAATCTGTAGACAACTACTATCATGAATCATTGTAGATCCCGCTAAACTCATTATCTGGAATGTAGAAAGCTGTCGATCGTCAGAGTCGTTGAGATTTAGTGCAACCTCTCAAGAAATTCTCAACTGCATCCCAGTCATCTGTTGGAAGCTCACGTAGATCGAAGCATTCAGATGTCGCGACTGACTGAAGGTCCTCCATGTCCTTCTCGTCACTTATGAGATTCACTACAAAGCCAAAGCGACCGGCTTTGCCTGCGCGACTGACCTGCCGAAAGTACCTACAGGCGTCGGCATCCGGGCTATCGTAGTTGATGACCATGGAGCTAGAAGGAAGATCCAGGCCCCGGGTCTTGCGGTCTTCTGTGATAAGGACTTTGGCCTGCCCAGCCTTGAACTTGTCCAATATCTCTTCCATCTCTACACTGTCAGCTGCATCGAACAAGTTCGCTACTGCGTAGCCTTGAGTTGCGAGTACATGATGTATACGCTGCGCATCAGGACTCCTCTGCAGGAGGATGAGTCAATTGTAGATCGTAAGAAGCCGAATTGCATCACTTACCTGGACAAATATGATCAGCGTACTTATCGCTACGACGCCAGGAAGCTTGCAAATAATAACAAGCTTCTCCTGCTTCCCAGCGTCCCCGCTACAACATCTGAAGAACAGGTGCACGATCTTGTAGGCATGAAGCTCGGGCGACTTCAACTCATGCTTCTCATAAGTATTGGGCAGCAGCATCATATTTACAAACACCGAGGTTTGCGTTGATATATCCGAAAAGAGTAGAAATTGGGTGGTTTTCGGTAACTTTCTTGCGACTCGAATACATCGGTCACTTAATCCTTGAGAATCCACAAGATATTCCATGTCGTCCATAAGAAGAAACCGCACTAGAGACGTATCCACAAGCCGGTGACGAATACAGTCGAAAAGGCTACCAGGTGTAGCAATGATCACATTTGCCTCAACTTTTTGGGTTGGTTTGTTTGACGCAGTGATAGTCTCCGTGACAAGACCCTCGCAGAATCTGCCCAGCTCTTTGATGTACTTCTCCGTTTGGCTCACCAGTAACCGAGCCGGCACTATTACCAATACCTGGGGCTGAGTGGTCGAGGTATAGGGTGTGCATGACAGGAGAGCGATTGCTAGTGCTGTAGTTCTACCAGTTCCTGGAGGGTAACGAGCGATTACGTTTCGGGGAGGATGCCGCATGAGGGCAGAAAGTACTGCTTTTTGCACATTGGTGGGCTTTTGGTAGTTGAGAGACCGGATGCCTTTTAGCAAAGGCTCTGGTCTTCCGGGACATGCCGTCAGAAGGGTGGAACGGGACACGTGGGGTGTAACTCACAGATTGAGCAACTCGAAGGGTATTCTTGAATACAGCTTGTCTTGAGCCTCTGACAGTATTCCCTGAATTTCTGCAATTTCTGGGTCTTGCATGCCAGATACTGGAGGATTTGATACGCTTTTAGCAGCAGAGTGGTCGAAAGACGTCTTCACAGAGTCTTGAGCAACTGCTTCATAATCTTGGAGTTGAATCTCTTGACTGGGGGTCATGGCCGGCTGCCTATACTTGTTACTCGGCCGATCGTTTAGTCGTGACATCAGATACAAACACTCACTCCGTATTATCAGTCGTACTCAAGACGACGCGCTGAATCCCCTCGAATAAGCCATGATGTTCATCCTGGCCATAACCTGGAGTGCTGGGGGTCTCCAAATTGGACGTATCTGGGTACTCATCATATTGCGACTCGGCCTTCCCAATCGCTAATTCGTAGAGATGCTTGATATTCCCAACCACGAGCTTGAAGTTCCATTGGTCTTTATTGGTGTTGCCAAATTTGCAGATCCCTCTGTGGTTGGCGTCTAGTTCAACAATCTTCGCAATATCGCCAGGTAATCCATGACTAACGGAGCTGCGAGAGACCACCTGAAACACGAATATGTAAGTATATACTACGAGATTGGGTTCAGGTGACCTACGGTATCGGATGACCCCCAAAAGGAGACGGTGTCATAATCGAGCGCTTGATGCTTCCATGATTCGAGCTCGGAAAAGGCGCTGCCAGTCTGCAGCGACACAACTAGATCACCTCGGGTCTCATGGCCCAGTTCTATGGCAATGGCTGCGCCTATTACACCAAGTTTCTGAGTGACGAGCTCATGCGGTGTCCCAAAAAAGACTATGCCAGTGGTAGCTTCCTTTATGGCGCTGTAGCCTGGATTGCTGTGGGCATTAATCAGGGCTTGCTTGATCAGCAAGCCCCCAACGCCATGGCCAAGTAGCAAAATCGGTCTGTCAGGACAATCTCTCCTCTCAATATTAATGGTTTCAAGCAGATTGTCCCCCTTGCTGTGAAATCCATCGTGGCCTTGACCATATGCAGCAGTCGTGCTGTACTGGTAAAGAAAGATCCGAGAACTAGGAATATGATCTGGGAGGTCTTGCTGCAGCCATAGATGTCCCTTCCGACCCGATGGAGTTCTCCACGTGTCGAATGCGTGTTTCACCTCACCTTTCGCAGGAGGACCGAGACCATGGACAGCGATAATACTGGCTGGGTTAGTTTGGCTGATACGGCCGGATTGTTGCTTACTCTATGTTCGGATGCGGGGCATAATTCTCATCCGCTTTTAGGTCTGGGTACAGCTGTCGGAGTGGCTACTCATCAACATGTCAGCAATAAACTATGTCTTCTGCAAGTGGCCCTACCATGATGAGATATCTGAGGATTAGGTTTGTGAAGGGTTTGGATTATATGTTAGACTATTTCGAGACCTGTCAAACAAGCTGAGTGATTTCTTTACTTGGTTCGAGTTGCGTAAGCGCCAGCCTTGTGCGGCTGATGAAGCATGAAATGGCCCAACCAATTGTTCCCATGGAAGAAAAAGCCGTGCATACTTACATAACAGCCACTCGCCAATGATCTCACGTTCAAAACTCAGTGCTTATTGGTACATGAGTGAAGCTATTATTAGCTGCTGGCGCTTAAACAGTACATCACCCTAGGCTTATGCTTAATTGATCTGTATGTACAGGACATCGATTGTATTTGTATGGACACTTATAAATATAAATCAAGATGCTTAGAAGGTGAACGATGGGATATTGACATCGCTGATAACCCAGGTCTTGCCACCATCGCTAGTGGTCATCTCGCCACCAGTAACGCCCTCGCCTTTTCCAAAGGTCTGGATATAGTTGGGGTCGGCAGTATCAAGGATGATCTTGGTGTCAACCCACTCTGAAATGTAGTTAGCATGTCATAATTCTCAGGTTGCGTTGTGCGACTTACGGTGAGCACCAATAGTTCCGCAGTCCGAGGCGCCGCACTCGACGGAGCTTCCAAAGCCCATAGCTTCGTGGCCCTTGGAGGTGGAGAGGGAAGAGACCTGCTTTCCATTGATGGAGACGTATTGGACGTATTCCTGAGTGGAAGAATCATACTTGTCTATTGCATGCGGTCAGTTTAGTCATTCTACTACGAAGCCAAGTGGTGCTTACAGTGCATGGTGACACGATCACCCTTCTTGGCGGGAGTCTGGTGCTCGTCCTGAACAGGCAGCTGAGAGTTGTCTCCAGTCTTGGTGAGAGTGTAAGCAAAGATGCTCCAATCGTCGGACTGCCAATTGTCTGCAATAGACTGGATCAAGTCACCCTTGTCGGTGCCCATTCCAACCCAAAGAGAGGCAACACCAGTAGAGCCCTGAGGGACATCAGGAAGGACAAGAGTTGAAGTGGCCTCACGAATCCAGGAGCCAGAGCCAACGGGACCAGTGCTGAAGGCAGGACCCATAGCAGCGTTGGCAGCGGCGACGGCGATGGCCGCGAGGACGGAGAGGATCTGGTAGCAAGAAGGCATTTTGACAGTCTGGTGTTTGACTGGCTAGGTCAATTGGTGACTAGCTTACTTGGCATCTCGACATCTTTATATCCAATTTCAAGACATGTACTCCGTAGTAAACAAACATTTGTTGTAATTGGCGGACAAATGTCCGAAGATCGACGCTGAGTTCGTTGATCAATGCACCTCCAATGGTTGGTGGAGATAATATCCGAAACAAACTTGACTTGATGTTTCGGAGTGGACCAGAATAGGCGAACTAGAACATCTCGGTGCGCGGATAGAAACAACAACGATTCGTCCTCACTATATAATACGAACAAACCCGCAACATTCAGAGATGGCTGGCCCTGAATGAAAGTGCCCTCTGTCGAATATGGGTAATTAATCACGGACAAGGACGCTCCGTTTTAGAATGCACACCCGCTGGTGCGTAAACAACATACCACAATGCTCGGAATTTTGAGGACTTCCACCCCTTTAGGATTATTATTAACACTGGTGGAGGCGTTTTTGAAATGCATTTTAAAATTGTGGTGCCGGAATGCCGATAAAATGATTCTTGTATATGCGAGGAATAAAGAACCAGGAGAATTCATTCTAGGAGTTGCAATACCGCTATTTTGACTGTGTTTGCGATGTTTTTTGTAAGTAATATATATGCGATGAAAATTATACCTCTGAAAAGGTAAGGCGCGTAATGTAAGCATCATGCGCCGGGTCAATTCTCAATAACTATGGCACTATACTAACCGCACGCATATTAGCTTCATTACTTTAGTAGCACTTACTCAAATCACAGTTTCTGATATTGGCAAATGGGCCATCATGGTCGTTGGCTCAGTATAAACTCCCGTCAAAACTCTTTTAACATGTCTCAAGATTGAATACTGGAGCTTGGTCTAGTAAGTATAACTCTATTCTTTACTGTGCCTTGATTACACCAGGTGTAACTCCCAGATCATTACAAGGCGAGTACCTGCGAAATAGTTTATCAGGCTTTTAGCAGCTTCTGATCTCACCTCAAATGTCTTGGTGGCCTGATAGTGCATTTTAAACATAGCTTTAGTAATGTCTCTTACTCACCCGACTCAGGCTTTCATTACCCTACATTATTTAATCTTTTGTAGAACATTGGTCAGATTAAACGATAGGAAGGAGGAGATGGCAGTAGGCAGTTCGGACATCCTTGAGTTACTCAGCTTAAATGAAAACATCAGCGGCTTTCCTGTAGTAACTAATCCGGGAAAGACGTTGCTTCGAAAAGATCAAGAGCATTAATTCATTAAACTACATCAGCGACTGACCCAATCGCTGCCAGCTCTTTAAGCTCAATCGCTGTTCAAATACAGCAGGAGGGAAGAATTAGATCACATGAATGACATTCCCGGCTTTAAAACCTGATTTTAGCGGCGCAGCTTGATATCCTTCAACTGTGCCACACCAACCTAGGCCAGATCCAGCAGGTAGCAGCCATTATTTTGATGTCGAGCTGTGTTTTGGCCCCCAAAGACATAAATGATTGGTCACATCAAGCAGAGTAGAACAGGCAATGCGCCACATTGCATTCCACGTTCTGGTATAGTTTGGAGATCCAATACTTAAATGACCATTCCGCCCGTGTTGAGCATCCAATGCCGATTAGAAAAATACATAACTTTGCTTCGCTTACTAGCCAGAGAGCTACTTCAATCAGAAACCTCATAAGCCTGTCAAGAAGATGCCTACCGCGACCTACATATATCAGGCCAGGATAACCAACTTTGGGCCGCTAACAACAACCTATACGGCACCCATATCATGTGCCACTGCTACAGATCATCTTTACTTTCCTTACCGAGACGTCAGTGAACAGCCTGAATATCTTTGGGCTTGGCCTACTTGTACAATGCAGCTGTATGGTAAATGCATACCATCTGGAGATAAATACGATCACCTTATCACAGCAACATATGCCAAGACTCTCGATATTGGTTTTTACCATTATTATTCGCCGGGTTTGTATTGCCCGGCCAACTGGACGACCGTTGGAAAATACGTGAAAGGAACTGGAGGCACTGAACAGATAACGGGGGCTCTCACCAAGACGGAATCAGAGCCCGTGCCGTGGCGGTGGGAACCAGGTCGGCCATTTCATACAGATCCGACAAGTGTCTGGAATCAAGTCTTGGAACCATCAGAGACACTGGCTGTTTGTTGCCCGAGGTAGGCTTCTCAATGTCTCTGTGGCTGACGTTTCGCTAATTAACTCAGCGAGTACACTCTCGACTTTAATGGCAACTGCTACTCAGTGGTTGGCCCAGCGTCCTCATATGGATATACAGATATCTGCGGATTCCTCAAGCCGACATCCGTGGTACCCTTGACAAGCACGAAAAGTGGCCGTCCTTATCACATCTATACTGAACCTATTCCTCTAGCAACATTCACGCGAGATATGCCGACGAGAGAATTGTCTGCAGACGGCCAGGTTGTTGAAAGGATTCCAGCAGTGGCACTCATTCATCAGGAAGCGGATTTTACAAAAACTAGTGGGGGAGATGATACTAAAGAGAACGCAGCGAACCGGACGAGTCAGCGCAGTTATGTTATGCTCCTGTTAGCAATGGCAATTATGACAACAGTTGTGATATCTGGGTAGTGAGACTTCAACTGAGGATAGGATTCTTTTATTATTCTTGACATGGCAGCATGGAATGCAAGAAGCTACATTTGCGCATTGGACGAAATACCTGACTGTTCCAAGATCAAAACAACACATGCTCTATTGTCTCGCACTGGTTGATGGTGGTTAATCAATAACCACGACAGCCAACTGCTATTTACCTAAGAACTATGTACACAAGAAAAATTTCTCTGATTCGTGAAATCATCGATTTGAATCACCCCTCCCAGTCTGCCAAATCTTTAGATGGTGCCAAAGCCAGCACTGGACGAGAGACCAGTAATACTAGAGTAAGCAGCAGCAGAAGCAACATTCTTTCCGCTGAAGTTGACCAGAAAATCGGTGGTGCTGCCTGAAAGAGTACCGGAACTTCCAAAGCCGTTGACCTGGCATACGTGGCCAAGGTATGATGAGCAGACCGCGTTGGCGGAGGTGCTGGGGCTCGCGAAGAGCTTACCAGCAAAGCTCGAGGCCTCAAGTGGTGTGGCAACATTTTGAAAGATGTTGCCTTCAGCGACGACCTGACCGCCAGCACCGATTTCGAAGGCGTGTCCGGCGTTGTCGTACCAATAGTTGTTGACGGCGTGGAGACGGGTGTTTCCGCCGACCTTGGGGGCACGACCGGATGTCTTGTAAATGTAGTTGTTCTTGAAAGTAACGGTCTATTCAAGTTAGCAAGTCGTCAAACGGGTGAAGAGGAGCACCTTGTCAAAAAGGACGCGAGGGCGGACGTACATCAGCAGAGCCTGTAAAGTAAAAGCCCCAGTAGTGGTAGTCGTTGCATGTGGCTGACCAGGACGTAGCACCGTCGAGCTTGTGGTTCGAGATAGTCACTCGATTGTTTGGGTTGTTGCCAAGAACAATGTGCTGCCGGCCAATAAGCGATGTAGTAACATGGTCAATCCAAACAAGATCTGTGTTATCAAGGGCGATAGCATCACCACCCCAGACGTACTGAGGGTTAAGGTTGGTGATGTGAATGTTCTGGATAATGACATTCTTGGCACCCTTTGCAATGTAGAGGCCCTTGCCCTTGATGATGCCCTTGCTTCCTACACCGACGAGACTCTTGTTCGACCCAACAAGAATGGGGTTCAATGCAGCATTGTCGTACTTGACGCTGACCTGTTAAAAGATTGAGAGGTTAGAAGACGTTCTAGCCTCGTCACAAAGATAGCTTGGAACTAACCTTGGGTGCGTTGGGCTGGTAATTGGTGCACCAATTGTCCTTGTTGATGGCAAGCTGACAGGCTGAAGCCGTGCCATAGGGAGCGCAGCCAGTCGCGCTGGTGGTGCCTTCAGTTCCGGTGAAGTCAAAGGTCCGGTCCAAAATGATGACTCGGGCGGAGGAGTCGCCAAGATAAGACACAAGCTGGGCAGTTGTCGTAGGGGTAACAGTAGCAGCTGAGCCACCGCCTGTGACACCTTTGGCAAAGCCTTCAGCGGCGCCAGTGACGCCAGCAGCGCGAACAAAAGCCGCAAATGCGGGTGCGAAAAGAATTTCAAGTCTCATCGTGTGATATGAATAAAGGACTTGAACTGATTGAGAGATCGTGGCCAAACCTTTACATTGCTCTGGAAATTGAGTAGCTTTTATATAAACTACCTAACATGGATAGCGGATCACGGCATGTGGCTTACAACCACCACTGGACTAAAACCACTAAAGCTACTGGCCATGTAGATAGTTCCATAATCGTGGTTAAGACCCTCCGATGCTAGCCTCGGCAAGATGTCTCAAGCAAGGCTAGATCGGAAGATGCCAGCTCCGCATTTCCATTCTCGAACGATTCTATCCGTTATTTCTACAAAGCCGATTGTAAAGGAGTGAACTAAGTGACAAGCTTACAATGTTATGTTGGAGTCGTTGAGTTAGTGCATTCGGTTATTGGTGCATAATTAGTTAGGCATCTCCGAGCCAGTCAGGGACCACTTAATCTGTCAAAGGGACTAAGAAACAGTGAGTGCATCTAGACTTAAATGTAGCTTTATCTAAAGTTCAATAGTTTGTTGACTACTTAGCGAAGCCAGTATTGTCTTCAGCTGACTACATCTCCATGTTCTAGTGCGAATGCCAACAGTAATTACCTATTTCCCAAGTCCGACTCGTTTTCGACATGTTCGGTTCTTGGGACCAAGTCCGAGATGGACTATCGGATAAGTGTTTGATGCTGGTTACGACGGCACACATATCCGACAAATCCCACTTTCCGTGGTCATCAGACAGTGTACTAATATTTCCACCACTGGACGGCTAATAACATGCAGATTACGCCATGTAACCCTTTTCCACATCACATAATTTTGAACCAAGGCGATCCCCACAGTTCTTATCCCCGTTCATTACCGAGCAATCAATTTAGACGAAACAGCCTACGAACCGTCGTATCCGCGTACTCAATCTTGAGTCGCAAATAACGAACTGGCCGAAGGGTCACCGCTAGAAAACGCCCTGTCTGAAAAGGTCGGACGATAGTTGAGCTAGCGCTTGGGGAGTGTGGTACAAAGAAATGAGAACACATAGACATAAGTATGTCAGGCCAGGTCAACTGCGGATTGGCCCAGAGACTGTAAGAACACAAAGGAAGACTTCACTGGCTTCTTTGACCGCTGTTCGTTCTCTATCTGCTTGATGAGAATCTCTGCCAGATTACAGTAATAGAACCAAGGTGTATAAATATTTAGCTCCAGCTGACGTCAAACGAAAAGATAATATACATATATAAGATAAGATAAAGTATTTACAGGAAATATAGAGGTAAGTCAAGAACCAGAATCCTAACCAATTGATATCGGAACCCTTTAGCAATAGCTCTTAGTTGTGGCTTTGGTAATAACCCCGGCCCTGATCAAGTCTACATAACTCCAGTAATCCCTCTGGACACCTTGTCCATCCACAGGCGTATTGGAGTAAGACACAGCTGTCCAAAAAGCACCGCCAGCAACATACTTCTGCCAAGCATAGCGCTGAGTATCAAAGATCGTCTTTCGGCTAGGCACAGACAATGTGTTGTTGTACATAGTCTGCAAAGACCATTCACCGACGAATACAGGGAACTTGGTCTCCTCGGCGAGGTACTTTGCTTGTCCGCACACAGCAGGTGCAACATACTGAGAGTAAGTACCCGATGCGGCAAAGTAGTAGACGTGAGAGTCGATGACGAGGTTGCGCTTCTTGTCGAACAGTGGAGACCAAAAGGCGGCACCCTTGAAGTTATCTTGGAGCATGACTGGGATACGCTTGTCAACGGCTTCGACGCGCTGGAAAACACCGTTCATGTAGGTCAAAATCCAGTTGGTCGCCTTGTCGGAGAGACCGGCTGCTGAACCAAAGCCAGCCAAGTTGTCGCTGGCTTCGTTGAGGGGAGCAATCGTGAAGGCGTTCTTGTGGCCACTTGTATTGATAAAGTCGAGAACCTTGTCAACAGCCCTGAAGCTCCAAGCCAGGTTGGTAGAGTTGTAGAACCAAGCATCATGCCCAAAAGCTTCGCCAATGTCGAGGTTGTTGACACCACCGGGGAGGGAGTGGAGGCCGATGATGATATGCATATTGTACCGTTCAATAGCATATTCAGTAATCCTGCGTAGATTTTCCTGCTGCTTGCCATGGTAGAAAGCAGATCCAGGGACCTTGACCCAAGCGGCATAAGTAGTAGTGATGCGAAGGGTATTGACTCCGACCTTGGCAAGTGTATCAATGGTAGAGGTATTAAGAAAGGACTGGTAACGTTTCTCCAAGATTGGACCACATTGCTTGCCAAGAGCCTGGCACAAGCCCCATTCATCGATCGTAGCAGCGGCTTTGGTACCAAGAGAGTTCCACCAGATGGGATCATGGGTCTTTTCCTTTGCAAGCCAAGCGCCTAGATTGACGCCATTGGCCTTGTATGTCTTCCAATTGACGAATTTACCACTTTCACACCCCTTAGGAAAGTTAATCGTGTGTTCATATCGTTGATTGTGAGGTTTGACATGGGGAACACTGAAGGGACACTGCTCGTGATACTTAGCAACCTTGCCATGATTGGCCGCGCTAGTTGTAGAGTAGTCAGGCTGCGGAGCTGCGATAGCGGCTGGAAACAGCAGAGCTGTAGAGAAAAGAGAGGAAAGATGCATGACGACGAGGAGTAGCTTGTTGATATGTTATTGTTGCTCAAGACCGGAGTAATTCGTACTGAGGCGAAAAGATTCAGCTGAACTGAGACATTCTTATAGATATTCTGCTACATACAGACTTTCAGATTGACATTTCCATCGTCGATCAGCGACTCCGGAAAATCCGAAATGAGCTGAATCGCCATCTACACAAGACTAGAGGCAAGCCCAACGGTCGGCCTGAGTAGCATCATGAGGTACCCACAATTTGCCGTTTTTACAGCTCAGACCGGGACCAACGCCAATAGTCTTGGCAATAGTTCGGAGCAAGTGACATTTCATTAAACAAGCAGATGGAAAATTCTTCAACAGCATCTATTAATACGCAATCACAGTGTCACAACTGGCCCGGATTTTCCGATCGAGTCCATATCTTTATCGGTCGATTAGAACATTTCGTCATTGACTTATGAGGCTGATTCGCCCCGAATCTACATGATCCCGAAGGCCTGGGCGAGTTTCCCGACATCCCGACAATTGCCAGATCTGGGACAGGGTAGCCAGGGACCCTTATTTCTAAACATCTTAAAGCAGGTCCAATATGTTGTTGGGGATGTCGTCAATGTCTGATCCCCACTTGTCAGAGGATATCTGTCGAGTATTAGTGTGAGAATCATGAGGCTGAAGAAAAAGTCAACTTACCTGCAAGTAGAGTATGCCATCTTCAATAGCCGCCTCTCCACTACTTCCCTCAACTTTATCGAGGGTACGAAAGTGCACTTCTCCTTTCTCCACAGCCTCACTCAGCACCTCCTGCAGCATATCATCGCTGTCAAACTTGCGTCACGTCAACGTACTGACCAAGCCACGGAACTAGTTGAGTATGAATGCACCGAGGTATTGGTCAAAGTCAGTGCCGTCCTTGGTCTGATTCAGTTTCTTGTAGGTCTCCTCGAAATTGGGGACCAGAGTAATGTCCTTTTTGAGGATACCCTTTAGCTCAGACTGGACGTCAGCAATGTCCAGTTCATAGTCTTCGCGGGGGCCTTTGCGGGCATAGAAGCTCAGTGAATCCGTGGTACGGGCCAGGCTGATGCCCTTCTCCAGGTTCTTGTGCCAAAAGGCATCGCCAGTGTTGGAACAGAGTCTGTCGGCGCCGAAAACTATAGCAAGCTTTCCGTCGGCTGTGAACTTGGCTCCGCATGCATCAAAGGCTTCTTCCTCATCAACGGCCATAGTGAGGACATGAGCAGAGACCAGCTTGTTGATTTCATCGTGATGCTTAGGGTTTCTTTCAAGTTCCTGGACAGCCTCCTCAACATAGCTAACTTTGTGAGCTTGTGTACCTTGCTGTAGGATGCGAATGTTGTCTTACTTTGCAATCATTGAGCCCGGGCTCTCACGGGTCCAAGAGCCTTCAGCACCGTAAGGCACTACAGAAAGAGCGTCAATGTCGATTTTCCAATCAACACCCATGGCTTTTGAGAGCTGCTCTTCGAAGTCTACAAGTTTGTTCTGTCATTCGTCGCGAACTACGAACCACTCATCAATATCGAAATTATTCCGCAGAGACGGTGACTTACGGTTCTTGCGTTCCGCAAGGGGTAGCTTATCAAGAGGCAGAAGTCGAGGCATTGTTGCGTCAATCAAAGTAGATGTTGAAGGCAAGTTAATGAGTTGTATAGTTTGAAAGATGAGGATTGATGGAAGACTTGTTCATGCATAATATCATTGGAAACATTTACATGTTATATACTGAATGAATTCATTATGAACTCTTGAGATTCCTCACGCGGAATTCTTCTTCCAATTCTGAAGAAGCGTTGATCTCATGTGTTGTGCAAGTGATTATGATATTCTTCAGCTACCTGCACCTTTGGACAATCTCACCCTATACCATCTAGACCCAGCATGATGATGAACCAATCAGAAGTTGTTTCAGCCATCTCAGACGGAAAAGTCGGAAGTGCCAATCGGGATAATAGTAAAACCCGAGAATGTTGTATTCGCTGCCTGCAACGTGAAACAGCCGTTGAGGCCTTACGAAGAGTCAAAATGGTACTTCAGTTCATAGACATGGATTAATGACACGGGGAGTGCATAAGGCAGGTGAAGAGATCGTCGTGCTGCTTCAGCCCTCGCTTAATTGACCTGGAAATATCTTAGCTTCAGTGGCTCCAGGCTAGTCACTTTCGAGAAACAACCTTTGTCAGCCAATCAAAAAGAGAGTTTGAAGCATTACCCCTGTGATCTCGTGTCAACCTTGTCGAGTTGGACTTCAGGGACTCACCGAGGCACACAGGTTTGTAGATCTATTCTGAAATAGGGCGGAGTTGCTTCTCTAGACACAGTCGAAGAAGAACAAGCATTTACTGAATGAGGAAGCTCCCGATTCACATTGCTGGCAGCATCGCACTAGACGTCCTGTATGACGCCAGGTCTCTTTGGGAATGCTGTGCGAGGACATGATTGGCGAGTGTTAAGGAATAGCACTCCTGTGGTTCGTGCCTTGGTACATGTTATACGATATAAAGATCAAAGGTAACATGAGAGAGAGGTGGTCTCGAAAACACAGGGGGAAAAGCATATTATGATCTTAGAACATAATCACAAGAGCTATGTATGAAATTGTTACTATTCCCAAGTCTCAACAAGTTTTTCCCCAACACATTTTAGCAAATAGGCAGACTACCAAAGATTGAGGATGGTCTTGCACCATCAGAACAAGTGCCAGTCACACAGAAAAGCTTCCCGCTCGAGAAGATCTCTCAGTCTACTCCCTAAGTCGCTAATGAATCGTCAACATTGGTATAAATAATCAGAGGTTCCTCACAAGAGGACTTACCAACGAGGGGCGATTGATGGGCTTGTAGTCGGCAGCAGCCCCGATTTCCTGCTTCGTAGCTTCCTCAACTTCCTTGGTAGCGTTTTCAATGACAGATTGGATCTGGCTGGGAACCGTGCCTGCAGGCAACTGCTTGATAGTGGATGAAACATCATTGTTGCGCTCGTACATTCCATTGAGAATCTCCTCTCGTTTCTAAATTGCAAGAGTCGTTAGAGATGAAGCATCATTGCTGGTGTAATACCTACGGCTTTGCAACTCTCACGGATTCTCAACTGTGCATTATCTGACCAATCGTTCAGAATCTTGACGTTCTTCTTCATCTCGCCAGGCTGGTCAGTGCTTGAACTGATCCGTTCAACAAGGGAGAAGCCTGGGAAAATGTGGTCCGTGGACACGTCACTCCACATGGTTCCTACATCGGCGAACAGACTGAAGTAGGCAGAGATAGTCAAGGCACCTTGGTAAATCATCTGTATAGCATTAGTTGCAAATTCTTAGAAGCGAAGACGGGGTAGATTTGGCTTACGCTTCGCTCAGCATCAAGAAGAGAGTAGTTGCCGACTGTCCCCTTTTCAAGCGCGACAGGATCGGAGGAGACAGCGATCCTCACGGTCTTCAAGAGGTTGACTACAGTTTTACTCACGAAAACATCGATTATCGTGGTGATGGCACTGGAGAAGCGGACCGATTTTGTAATCTGTGACTTGATATTAATGATCAGCTTGATGCACTGCACCAGCACGATCTTGATCTCGTCCTATAATGGTGACTAGCCCAAGTTCACGCCACGTTTTACTGTAAGATTGCTCACCAATGCCATGTTTTCCTTTGTCAACTTGGTAAGTTCCGCCTTGATGTTGGCTAAGGCTGTCTGTTGCTCGACGAGCTGCTTTGAAACCTCCTTGTAGGCCTCGGTGGTGACCTTCAGACTCTCGGACGCTGTGGTAAGCCGTTCAGTTCCGCTATCGACTAGGAGCTGGGCTTGTTGCGTCTTGGCACTGATTTGCGCCGTTTGATCCGCCTGGGATGGATATAGAGGTAAATTTGCTTGCTAGGAAATATTTGGATAAAAAACTTGCCCATCACTTACTGGGTTGGCAGAGTTTCGTGGGAGCTGCCGACCCGTGGCGTTTAAGGCATAAATGTCGGAGTACAGAGTCTCAAAGACTTCCTGCCACTTCTTAACCATAGGGTCATCCTTGCCTGGCTTCTCATATCTCAGACCAGAACTAGCCTTCTTGGCCTCATACAAGATTTCCTGTGCGATCTGGAACATGTTAGAACCTGACCATAATTCGATTAAATGGGGATAACTGAACTCACCTTTATCGCATCAGCTAAAATCTGCTTGTATTGAATACTAGGCGCCTCGTTGCTGGCCAACTTGGAGAAGCTTGTCAGCGAGTTTTCGAGCATGGCGGAAATGAAACCGATGACGCTCTTCGGCTTTTCTTTCGTCACTTCAGTGCTCTTCCAGTCCACCCCGTTAGGGCTGCTCAGAATTCCGTTCAGCGCGTCTAACAGGTATAGATCTCGTGCCAGCTGAGCGTATACAGGATCACGAGCCTCAAGAGCTGGCGCTTGCTTGGTCTGTCCTCCTGTAGCGGCAGCCTTAGCTTTGGCGATAGGGTCAAGGTTATCAACAAGAGCTGGAATAGCTTGATTTAGGGCAGTGGTAAGGCACTCAGAGAGCCCCGAAACGACTTGTTGCCCAATGATATCCCAGCTACGACTTTAACGTCAGCATAGTCGAAGCTCAGACGAAAGAGAGAAAGAAATTCACACGTACCCAGTTGGAAAATTATCGGATGCCTTAGTGTAAGCAACGGTGGCTGCGTCAAGTGTCTTACCCAAGACTTCAGCGGTCTTCCTAGCAGCTGTGACGGCCTCCTCCGTCTTAATGAGACGGCACTCTTCGGTTGCCTTCTTTAACTCGCTTGCGACAGACCTGTCGGCGACGGTAGACCTTTGCTCAGCCCAAGCTGCGTTTAGCTCCTGTGCAAACCTTAGCCAAGCGCCGAAATCGTCATCAATCTCATTGGACGTCCTGTAACATTCATCTGCGGATTCCTTGATATCACTCATATGCGCCTTAAGATATTTCTGAGCCACTACCGGCTCGGCAAGATAATAAACGACGTCGGAAACCTTGCATTGATGTTAGCTGACCACACAATACCCAGAAGATTTGATGTATGAAATCGGGGCTCTTACCATATTTTGAGCCACGATACAGAGCTGTCTGATTTTTAAAGGCCTCTTTCTGCCTGCAGAAAGGCATTGAGACCTAGATTAGCACACTCATTGACGTTCTTACTGAGGTACTCTGGTCGTTGAACAGTAGCCCCAGCTACCATGGGGATTTTGCTAGTCTCAGCCTTTTCGGAGGAGCTTGCGACGAAGCAAGCACCTTGTCGGTTATATCGGGGTCGAGCTGACGAGAGCTCTGTCGCCGCACGACGACCTGCCAAATAATGAGATAATGTGACGATAAGTCTCATCTCTAACAACTTACGTTCAGTGCTTGCTCAAAAGACATTTCCTGAGAACTGTTTGCGCAGTAGTTTAGAGGCAGTCGAGGCAGACCAAAGTCTGGTTTGGTTGTTTGTTTTTCTTCGTGAATCAGGAAAGGTCTGGAACTTATACCTGGTTCAGGGCCAGTGCCAATAAACCATCCCTTCCTCAAGTACCATCTCTATCGCCACGGCTGACACGACTCATCACTTACGTCCAGACATCCGCTTCCAGAGCGGAGTCGTCTATGTTCAGCCAGCCTCTACAACTCCGATGATGCTATAGACCAAGCTAAGGTGCTCGGACGACAGGAAATCAGACGAATTCTGATTCTTGATCAGTTCAAAAGCATAGAAGATGCATTCCATGCAATCCTGCAAACGCTCAGCTGAGCCACGAAGTGTTTCTATTCGATGACTGGTCACAAAATGACCAGACACGGCAGCACATCAGGCCAGATTGGTTCTAGAACTAGATGACGGTCAGTCTTTCCTTGGCAATCAATCAAGCTTCTATAGACTGCTATATCTCCAAAAGGCGATTGGAAGCGAATGCCAAGACGATCTTGTGTTTCCTACATACCTTCGGTTCGCATAAGGCTGGCTGAATACTGAATAAACAAGTCGGCACTAAGACTGGAAAGGCGACTTGTCAAGCCTACCTGTAAAAGCGTGTAAATATCCACATTATATGCTGGCTGAATATGCATTGCAGTCAGACTGCGGGGATATTGCGCTGATTCTAATTGGACAAGAATCCATACCAACTGTTGATGAATGGGCTGATAATTTTTGGGCTGATTGGACTGGACAGCTTAGCGCTTGCATAACAAAATGACTGAGACGTTATTGAACTAAAGAATAGTAAATTAAATAGTCTCTCTTCAGTAGTACAAAGACTTCCGCCACAAGAGTCAGGGCCAGCTGACCTTGGATTATTCATTTTTGTCCCATAATAAGAGGGGAAACAGCGTGTCTCAAAATATCCTCGTGGGTTTAAGTATATGATAGTAAGAGCATCTCACCTTTCTGATATAAAATCGAGAGGACAGCTGCTAACTCAAGACGTCACTCTCAGTTAAAAGAGTGTTTTCCATAGGCCTTCGTCCTTCAGCCAAGCCGTCTTATCTATGTATCTCAGAGGGACCGTAGCCTGGGAGGGTATTGCGCCAGGCTGAGAACCAAGGATGGCGTGTACTGGGTTAAGGATTTGGCTGTAGATTTAACAAAATTGCTTGTGTAATATAATCGCTTATGGCATATGCGATAGGTTCTAGATAAGAATCTTCTAAACCTTAGAGTCCCTCCATCAAGCAGCGTTGATGTAAACTGACTTGATATTGCAGTACGATTTAATTCCCTCAAGTCCATGCTCGGCACCAATACCGCTGTGCTTAACGCCGCCAAAGGCAACATTAGAATCGAGTTCAAGGCTAATGTTGATCCAGACAGTCCCAGCTTTGAGGTTCGTAGAGAATCTTGTGGCCTTCTCCAAATCCTTAGTTTAGACCGAAGAGCCAAGACCCATCGCGTCTGAAGACTTCTTCATCGTATTTTCCATTTCAGCACCGGGAAAACGGGGCCTAGGCGACATTAGCAGCCTGGCAATAAAGCAGAAGCCGAAAAACATCCCAAAAGGCTCCTCAAAGACGATTCTGGAATCATCAGGGGATGTCCACAACGGTCGGGGTGATGAAGTATCCTTTACCCGCATTTGACGCCTCAGTCGAATCAGTTGCGATCTTGAGGTTGTTTGCTTGTATATTTGTAAGTAGATCCTTTACCCTGGCGAACTGTAGATGATTCTGGACGGGATCGAGGACAGCATTACTATCCAAACCATCGCCCACAGAATGATGCTCGACCGTTGTAACCAGCTCTTTCAAAAACTCGTCGTAAATGGACTCATGAACATAGATACGCTTGATTGCAATGCAAACCTGACCAGAGTTGACCAGCGATGAAAATACAATCTTAAAGAGCCAGTATTAGTGTGCTTGTTCAATGCCTCGACCGATTGACTAACCTTGGGAGCAACTGCCTTGACCTCTATGTCACCGCAGATAACGGCTGGATCATTACCTCCCCTGGAAAGGCCAATATTGGGCTATTAACTATTGATTATGAACGGTTGACTCACAGTTCAAGGGTCACGCGCTTGAGCGTTGCAGCGGCACTCTGCATGATCTTTTTGCCATTTGCCAGTAAAGCTGATCTTCTCCACACCGGGATGAGCTGTCAGCCACGGGCCGAGGTTGTCATCGCCGTTCAGTGCTTGAACGATGCCTGGGGCGAGTACTACTGGGCAAGCTCAACAATTTTCAGGTTACAGTAGGGAGCGAAGGGCCTGTTTCGATAGGTTACCGCTTTTGTCCAGTTAGTATTGGCGTTAAACTTACCGTGGCTTAAGAATGATCGCATTTCCAGCAACGAGAGCTGGACCAAGCTTCACGCCAGCTATAACACAGTTGTTGCAAGGCAATCCCAGAAGATCATCGCACTTGATCTTGTGGCAGCGGCAGGGAATGCACGACTTGCTTGTCTTCGGTGGTCTTTGTCCTTCCATTTTTCTGGTTCAGATATTGGGGCATTCCCGAGCAGTTGATCGAGGTGGGGTGAAGGATAGAGGTAGGAGGCCGGGACAGAAGTCAGATAGAAGTCCTCGGGATTTTGATTAACTTAGTGTCCGCATTCGGCAAAGTCAGTCTGGGGTTGCAGACCAGTCTTGGGATTTTAACTAGTCCTTCCTTGAAGGGCTGGAGACCATAAATTAGCCACAAGATTACAAATCCATTAAATTAAAGTCTTTCAATTTGTTTAAGCTGTTGTCACCTGACCAGTCGGCGGAGCTCTACATCACTTGCAGAGTCCGTGCTGTCAGTGTGCTCACTGACCCTTACTCTTGGAGCACTCTCCGTTCCCGCTATTTCAGTATTGTTCTTGATAGGCTTGAAGACCCAACGACCCCATTTGTTGCGAATCACATCCTTTAGAACACCCCGGCTAGTAGTGAAAAAAATCAAAGCGTTCCAGAGACCTTGCAATGGCATAACGGCCGCTATGGCAACTTGGTATGAGTATGGAACATCGCGGTTAAGTAGACTATGGATGCGTGTGATGCTCGCCGGCACCCACGTCACAAGGACGCTCAGTGTAAACATGAAGGTTGTGAATAGGTATGCCCGTTTGATAGGGTCTTTGAGCCAGAATTTGGACTTGGTGCTACTAGGGGTCGATGATGAAGATTGTTGCTTTTTGTTGGCAGGAATTGGCTCCACGGTCGTGTCACTGGGAGTTGATTTCTGAGCATCAGACACGGCAGTAGCGGATGGATGTTCGAGTACTTGTACATCAGTGTCGGTGTTTGTTTCTGTTACCTTTTATTGGTCAGCTGGACTGTTTTTGCCATTTCAGACAAGGGGGCACCATACTGTTTGAGGATCGGTTATAGTGGTCTGGATGCGAGAGTTCATGATACCCCGAGCTTCGTTTCTCACTCGAAAGAGGCGAAAGCCAACTGCAGTGTTTAACACGATCGACGTTGCGATGCAGATCCATACAAAAAGGTATGAAGTGAAGAGTCGTATGCTGACCCAAGATTCTCGAATCCAACACCAGGTCTGGTCTATCATCAGTTTATCGCTGGAACTTTTGTCGATTCGTGACTTACTGTTGTCGCTCCATAGACAGGGCCGCGCGCTGGAGTGGAGATGAAGAATAGGGTAAAACCCGAGATGAAAGGTCCTCCAAAGCATATTAGAGAATACAGCCACTTGTTAAACGTATGCGGATCCGACTGGAAAAAGACGATCCTGAAGGTGTTCACCGACATGCCGAGAGACCACCACGCATCAGACTGCATGAATCTACACCTGAGGTTAGGATTCATGAGGAGTGGCTACCAAGACACGGATATTACTTGCATGTGTACCAAGAAGCTTTGCGCCCTACAAAGCGCGGAATCTTCACCACGAGCTAGTCCATCGCGTGAAATAACAGTCCCAATGCTAGCGCCCAGATTCGCGATACTAGCAAACACAATAAACGTATTCCGTGGATTGCGCAGCCGTGGTATGCTCCCGTACGTCACGAAAATCGACAGTACACTCACGAGGCTGATTGACGAAAAGACCCTCTCCAGCAGCGCCAGAAGCTCTAGCTGAGAGTCAGAGAACATCTCGGTCGCTTCTCGTGTGATTGATTGTCTGGCATTGGGGCGGTGGTGAGAGCTGCAGTGACCGAGGTCAGCGGTGAGCGGAGAAGGTTTGAAATGGAAGCTGGGAAGATGGGGCTGTCAAGGTTTCAGTATTTCAACGGTGCGAATCCTGGTGGCTTGAAAATTTGCCTGGGCTTGGTCGGAAGCCGAAAGATTGGCGGCCTTGAGAGATAGCTCCTGGGCTATCTATTGGCTCCAGGTAGAGCCACGATGGCCATTCCGCCAGTGCTGACCAGGCTAGGCTGCTTGTTATCTTGTCTAACCTCATTTGGCATGTCGTATCATTGAACTGCGCCCAGCTCACTATTGCGCACGAGTCAAGCCTGCATGTAATTTAATAGCTGTTTCTATGGAGTCTGGGCTCGGATGTGAAGTTCTTGTGGAAACTGTAGTATAGATATATTTATCATGGTGTATTAATACAGAAAGGACTTTACTATCTCTGTACTCGATGAAACAGGCGGCTATGAATAAGGTTTGTAACCAAAGCACTGACATTAATATTCATGTGTCTCAGAAAACGTTTCATACGCTGATGGGAGGGGAACATCCAATTGTCGCGCTCGATCTGGACCATACACATCTGCCTTCTAAAGAACGCTTAGTCCGGTACATATCCAAAATGATTCGCATAACTGACCTTTTCTGGCTTAGCATCAGGCGTCGGCATAAAGACAGCCTTGCCGTCGTTTCCAAAGTACGCAAGGTCCTGTTCTGCTATCAGAACCCGTCGACTACAATTGAACAAAGAGTGAATTCCGTACCTTATCAAACGCCAACTGGTTCTTTTTGGCAAATGTGATCCAGTTCTCACTAAATGGTGCACGAGTCACTTCAAGACAGCGGAAATGCCAGATCTTCCACTGGCCATCCTGTTTTAGAAAGTCCAAGGCATAGTGGCACCAGACCCAGTGAGTCCAGACTCGCTTCCCGTCGACGTTCTTGTCTTCAGGCTCGTAGAGAAACTCGGGCATGGTCCCCACGTTCTTGGGGTCAGCTAGGCCACTTTCAACTCCGGCCATTAGCCAAAACCCCTTGGCAGTTTCACCGTCGCCTGCAACTTCGATCAATGGGGTAGTAGTTTCGTGAAGAATCAGTTTTCCGGGAGGCGACGGTCGGCCGCTATGGTAGGCCATAATGCTGTCGTAGTCGGTGTACACTCCGACGTTGGTATACTGAGCGTGGACTCCAGGGGTACCTCGCTTGACCCACAGCGACTTGATCTGTTCGTCTTGGAACACGTTGTGAAGATGCATATACTTGCTGAACACGTTCTCTACCTCTCCTCGATCGTAGGCCTAATATTATCAATAAACGCAATCAGAGGGGATTCTTGTCTTTCTTACTCGCTGTGCTAGCTTCTCTACGGCCGCAAGTCTCGCCTCGACGGTAGAACTAGAATTTTGTGAAGCCATTTCTAATTTTGGGGAAGTCTCAACATAGGTATATGGCTATACTGATTCTATCTCTTCATTGACAACGACAGATGTCATGACGACGGCCTGATATAAGTAGCTATCCGTACCTACATCAGGCACCCTACTCCTTCCCGAGCCGAGAGGCTAGGTCAGGCAAGCATCAGAGCGTTACAAGCCGAACAGACGTCAAACACTTTGAAGTAACCCCGGAGTATGCACGTCGTCTATGCAGAGCCACAATGGATCGTCATACCCCGCGTTTTTTTAAAAAGATTTAAGCAGTTCGGTTGCTTTGTCGGCTCCACTTTCCCGGCCCGTTCTTCGGTTCGGATCCGTCGTATTCAATGATTTGACAGCCCTTTAAATGATCATTTTCGGTTCCAGTAAATCGGCCTTCATGGGAACCATAACCGGGCATAGGTAAGTGAGAAATGAGCTTCCCCGCATTTTAGCATCGGGTTGTCCACATACTCCCGCCTATCAGCCTACATCAATCAGGCTTGCATATATACTGCGTGTTCGGCTGATGCCAGGTCAAGTCACGTAAGATCTCCGGAGCACTCTTCTTGAGATTCCACGGTCTCTATGTCAAACCTCTTTTGGGATCTCTCATATCGGGAAACAACATGGCCGCCAAGAATGAATATGCAGAACACACCGAGGAACCGGACAAAAGTCCCAACGCATCATCGGGACACGCAGAAGGAAATGCGCTTCTTGTAGATGCCCATGGGAATATCAGACGGCTTCCCGTTCCTTCGAGTAACCCCAATGACCCGCTTAACTGGAAGCCCTGGCAGAAATGGACAGTGATTGGGACATGTTGCTGGTTCTGTAAGTAAATCACTGCAACCTTCTGGACATCTCAATAGTCAGACTAACATCCCCAATAGCTATCATGGGATTGGCATTGATTGGTGGCCTGGGACCAATCTTGGGGATCTTCTTCCAACTCTACGGTCCACAGGGATATGGGCCATCTGAAATTGCATTTCTCCTTACTCTGCCATCTCTTTGTGTTGGCCTCGGTAAGTTAAAACCATCATATAAGAAAACGAGTAGCTGACATGTAAAAGGCAACTTCATCATCCTTCCGGTAGCACTAGCATATGGCCGACGCCCAGTCTTCCTAGTCTCAACTGTCGTCCTTCTCGCTGCGACAATAGGCTCAGCCGCCCAAAACAGCTACAATGGTCACCTAGCAAGTCGCGTCATGCAAGGCCTTGCCACCGGTGCTTCTGAGTCGCTGCTACCGCTGATGCTTACCGAGGTTACCTTTCTCCATGAGCGAGGTCGCGTCTTTGGGCTGTACTGGACCATCCAGAATGTCCTCAGCAGCACGATGGGCTTGACCAGCAGCTATGAAGCTGCAGCTCTTGGCTGGCGATGGTACTATTGGGTGTTCGCTATACTGGTCGGCGCGGGTCTTGTCCTAGCCTTTCTGTTTGGATTCGAAACTCGCTTCCAGAGGCCGGTTGTCAGTCTCGACGGAAGAGCTGTGCTGACAGACGACTTTGGGGTCACGCATGTCGTTCCGGATAGCGAGGCCCAGGAGTATCTCGAGCGCCACGGCATCGAAGACCAGCTAGGCGATGAGGCTGACGTGCCGCTGAAAAGTTATGCTCAGATGCTCAAGCCATGGGGCAGTTCCCACAAGACCCCGGGACAGATCATGTTGCTTTCGTTGCTGCGTATGGCTCAGAGCATGACGTCTCCTGCTATTCTCTTCACTGTTCTTGCTAGCTCAATCACTCTCGCTTGCGTGGTGGATGTCTCCCTTACCTACGATGCCGTTCTACAGCAATATGGGTGGAATCCAAAGGACATTGGTCTCATCAATCTTGGTGGTATCATTGGTGGGTTGCTGGGTGCCGCTTACTGCACCTTGCTAGGCGAGCCTTTTATCATATGGATGGCCAAACGAAATCATGGCATCCATAAACCTGAGCACAGACTAATCATCTTGATGCCTGTGGCTATCCTCGGCTTTGCAATGCTTATCCTTTATGGATTCATGGCAACAGCAGCGTTCGAGGGAGGTGGCTCGTACTGGGGAATTCTCGTTAGTTGGACGCTTTTCCAAGTCACATTTACCAGTGTCCTAATCATCACAACTACATTCGCTGCTGAGGCTAGTCCAAAACACCCAGGACCTGCTCTTGTTATGGTTATTGGAACCAAAAACATTGTGTCGTTTGGAGTCGCATACGGCCTAACAGATATGGTGCAACACGGAGGTTACACATGGACCTTTGGGGTACTGGCTGGCATCTTTGGGGCAATTTTCATCCTTGGAATTCCTATCTACATGCTTAACCCGAAGTGGAGAAGATATGTTACAAGGGCTGAGGAGAAGAAGGGTATTACTACTACAGACTAAATCAGAACATTGTACTTCGTATTGCCTAATTAGGTAGTAAGCGACATCTTGGGCCACTATAGCCCACTCTTATCAGCACCACCAAGACCGGCCAAGAAAGATTGAGATGGAAGATTACAGCAGAATGACACGAGGTGCTGGCTGCATCTAGTGTTTGAATCAAACTTGCTTAGGTCTTCCGTTTGCGTAGGTCTATTTAGTCGAGGTAGGAGATGTTAGGACTTATTCAAGGCAAGATTGCAACGTGTATATTTCCATCTAGATTAAATTCTCATTCCCTGTGACGCGGTGGAATTATATATACGTGAAAACGAAATAGGTAATCCCAAATAAGGTAGAAAGTTCGAAACGATACAGTGGCAGAATTGATACCGTTCGTAATGCATTTTTCCCGAATTAGCCAATGTTTGGGAGTCTGAGATATCTATCATTCCTCCTCATTAGCTTCGTTAAGTAAATCCCAGTCAATGTGAGGGCCATTGAACTTGGATCGCCGTTCAATCCACGGGAGGCAAACGATCGTGAAGAGACCAATGAAGACGGGGGCATTACTTGAGGCTCAAGGTTAGCTGTAAGCTTCAGGGGATGGAATTCCTTTAAGGACTACTTACTAGTTCATAGACCCAGCAGTTGTCGGATTGGTCTGGGGAAGGCAGAACACAACGCCAATAACAATCATAACCACAACCGAGTACAAATTGACTGCATAACCAAGTTTGCCAAGGCTGAAGGCACCTCTTGGCAACTTACCGCGACCTTGTGTAAGTAAGACGGCTTGAGGGATGACGTATGAGAGGTTCAGCATAAGGCAGGTGGCATTAATAATTGAGTTGAAGGCAGTTGTGCTTGCGACGTAGATCAAACCGTAGAGAGCATAAAAAGCGGCAGAAAGAAGCGTTGTTCTCCGTGGAATACCCCGGTTTGGATCGATATGCTGCCAGTATTCGGCGAATGGAAGCCCTTGCTGCAGATCTTTGTCAGCCAGCACTTGTTACATGAACATTCTTACTTACGTCGCGAGAAAATGCCCAGGTGATACGGCTGCAGGTCACCCACTGACTTGGGATGCACGCTAAGAGTTTGGTCAGAAAGTATTATACAACACCGGAATAAGAAACGCACTATAGTAAAGGAACGTCAGGTATGCTTGCAGACCAGTGGCAGCAGCCTTGCTCCCAGTGGCCTGGTAAAAGACCTCAAAGCTTGGTAGAAAGGAGCTCTGGACGGAGTTCAAGACTTTAATGGAATAGAGCATAGCGACAGTCCACGGGATGACAATGACGATACCCATGGCCATGCTCATATTCCTGGAATTCAGTTAGCGTCAGATCATGACCCAAAGTCTCGCGCGACTGACAGTTATTGGGGAAGCTTGCGACCTGGGTTGGACAGCTCTTCGGCGATATGGGTAACAGCGCCATTCGCTGCGAAACAGTATAGTGCAGCAGCAATAGAGAGGAGCCATCCTGTACTAGTATTCCAGCCACTGATGCCACTATTCTCGAGTATAATTGTGCCCGGAGCGTAATCTCCATCAGCCATGGTTAGACATACTGCAATGGTAAGTACCATTCCAACGAGAGAGAACCCTGTAGTCGATTCGGTCATGAAGTCGAGGTATCGCTGCTTGATCGTGTAAATTGGAACCACTGTTAAGAGTAAAGCGGTCATTAGTGGATTTGATAACTAGAGCCTCCGGAACTTACGCGACAGAAGAGTAACGCTCAGATAGCAGAGGTAGACCTGATATCGCTGCTGTACAAAATCAGGGAACCAAGCTTCAGCACGAGATTGCCGTATAGATCAGACGAGAGCATGTGGTGATCCACCACGCAAGAATATTGATCGATCCTGTGACGTAAACGCCAAGGTTGCGAGTCTTCGGTGACGCAACGATGTGGGTAAAGTGGTACTGGCCATCAAATGATGGAAACGCAGAGCATAGCTCAGCCAAGCCGAGGAAGACGATCCACTGAGCGGCAGCAGCGATAAGAAGGGCAAACAAAGTAGTGACGCCGCCTCTGTAGATGAGAACGAGACCGAAGGACGAAGCGCATGTGAGCCACGAGTTCGAGATACTATCATGAAAGGCTTGTCAAAATGTGATTGAGTGATGGCATAAGCCACGAACCTGTATGCCAGAAAAAGTGCACCCAGCCAGGAGAAAGATCTCTCGAGTTCTGCTTTGTGTCCCTGGGCGCGAAGACGCCTGTCGTCAGCATCGATGATAGACCCTATGCTGACCGAGGGGGCACGGTTAACGGGCTCGACCAGATCAAGACCTTGGGAAGACTTTTTGTCCATTGTGTGATTGAGGGCTCCTTACAATAAATGCAAGTTGTGAAAACGGATTGGGCTACCCAGGGGGATGTTGGTTTATATAAAAATTCACAACGTACTACTTGTACATGCCCTGACACATGATGGCATACTGTAAGTCTGCGTGATCTCACCGTCAGGAAGCAGATACGGCACGGCCGCTGTCAGGTGAAAGTACTGTGCCTTTACGTGGCCCCCTTTTCTGCATTGTAAATGTCAAGCTGAATCGGGATACTTCTACAAGGCTCATCGTTGGTAGAGCACCATTTCCCCGCCTCCCTACCCCAGATTGTTATCTAGATTCTGCTTAGGCGATGTCGAGCCTCGGTCTTCTCTGGTAGGCGTATGGAAAGTCTTCTCAGCCCATTGCGCTAACGGACAAATGGGAGTATTGTTGAGAAGACGTATTAGGATATTGCAATCTTAGCCCAAGATAAGAAGTCGGGGGGAATAGGTGCCATCTTAGGACTAGCAGGCAGGCTACTTGGAGGTGTATTAGCTCTGATGTTAAATTAATGAAGCAGAGCATCCTGAATACCACTGTGTCACCTGGTGTTTCCTGCTACAATTGCATCAAGCCCTCACTAATTGAAAGGAAGGGCTTCCTCAGTCTTAGGTGATTATTATAATAATATTCATATCACACTCAAGTTACCCAACTCCGTGTCTCTTTGTAGCTCCTGTTGTTTATTCCAGGATTGTCCTTGGTGCTTGGGCGACTTGTACTCAACTTGCAAGGGGAAACTCGTATATATGCCTGGTGACATGTTGTACGGTGTCATGCTGCGAGTCGATTTCCATATCACATCTGAGGGCATTTGAAGGCCGATGAGGAATAGAACTCGCAATATGGTTAGCCGAGAAGACAAGTATCGCAAGGCGTAGTTGCTCTTTGTCCCAGGTTTAGTGGCAATACTCTAGTTCCAATGCTTTCATTAACAAAACAACAGCTCCAATTACTTACAAGGCGGAAGAGCGGATACAAGAAGTAAGTCAGGATATGCCCTTACAGCACCATCTAATGTTAGGTTATGAGGTGTTTTCACTTCCCGAAAGGATGCAAAAAAAAATGGAAACAACTGGGCAGATACTCAAGCCCGAAAGCCGAGTTATTAAGCTATGACTGATACGTCCTTGTGTATCTGTTCTCAAGTATATTATTGATTTGAGCCTGTTACTACTCTCCTTCGCAGTTCGTTACTTTCTATTACAGTTAGCCTACTGACAATGTCTACATGTGGGCAAGCTTGATGTTAGAGGATACGCGGTTGTCACAGGGTAAGCCTCAGACAATAGCCCCTCGCGATGGCTGCAAGAAATAATAGACAACCCAAAAATAGCTGAAATGTGAAATCACAACTTAGTTGTCCTTTTGAGATCACCGGTCGCAGGATCAAAAGCAAAAGGAAAGCGTTAAAGTCTAGCATTAAAAAACAGCAAATGTTGGCAGGCTACTTTTTCTCCACAATCAGTTCTTCCCCATTTGTTAATGATTTGAATCAAATGTCATCTTTCTACATCCCAAGCAATTCTACCGACACAAAGTTGGCTCTTATAGCCATGATGCCGACTAGAAAAATACAATATTTATTTTTATGGAACTACTGATATATATAGGAAAAGAAAAGAAGAACACATAATTCTAAGACTAACCACCGCTTCCGAAACTGGGGAATGACAGGTTGAGATGGTCACAAGTGAATCTAACAAAATAGTCATTCTTGGACCCCGATCCATCAACAATGACGGTTCCATCTGGCGCTGTAACAGTGACAATCATGCCATAGTTTCCCTGCGCATTAGCCCACAAGAGACGAAACGGGGTGTAAGTACCCGCTGTGAGCTGAATTTTGTAGGTCTTGGAGGTCGACGCTCCCCAAGAATAGTCCTGCTCCAAATCGGCATTACTGCGCGTCCACGAGGTTATTGCCTTGTCTCCAAACCAAACCAACGTGATTTCATCAGAGTATGGAACTATGATGGAATATACCCCGCTGATGGGTGCGTATAAGAATGCTCGATGATTGACTGCTTTGTTCTGCCACAACTGAATCGGTGAGAGGGGATAAATACTCTCGGGGGCATCGGGATTCCCCCACGTCACTCCTCCAACCTCCTGGATGCCAATTCGATCCGTAATACCAGTAAAAGTCGGTAGCATTGTCTTGAAAGATTCGGCATCAAAGGATGAATAATAGGGAGCGTCAGAATTGTAATAATTGTTGTTGTAAATGGCGTATTCCAAGCCTGTATTGTCGCATGTCTGGTCCGCGACTTGAGTGCCAACGGCAGGAAGGACAACACATACAGTCGCAGGTGAGCCGTCCGTTGGTACCGGCCCCGTGGATGTGCTCGAGCCTGAGAATCCAGTGGAATAGCTCGTTACCGTTGTATACGACGCCTCGACTTGAACGATGACAGTGGCTGGATCACCTTGAGAAGCTGGTGGAATGGTAGTAGTTGCCCCCGTCGTGTAGGAACCGTATTTGAATAGGGTCGTGTATGGCTGAGGAACTTGTACAACCACGGTGCCAGAATCTCCTTGAGAGGCTGGTGCCAAGGTTGTAGTTGCTATACCAGAGAAGGAACCGTAAGTAGTTAGAGTCGTATAAGACTGGGGAACTTGTACAACCACGGTGCCAGGATCTCCTTGAGAGGCTGGTGCCAAGGTTGTAGTTGCTATACCAGAGAAGGAACCGTAAGTAGTTAGAGTCGTATAAGACTGGGGAACTTGAACAACTACAGTCGCCACACTGTCTTGAGAGCCAGGGGCCATGGTGGTAATTGCCGCAGTTGTGAAAGCCCCGTAAGTCGTTATAGTTGTATAAGACAGAGGGGCTTCAATAACAACAGTAGCTACACCGCCTTTTGAGGCTGGTTGCAAGGTAGCGGTTGCTGCTGAGGTGATGAAGCCATAACTGGTGACGGTTGTGTATAGCTGAGGGAGTCCAACAACAACAGTAGCCAGGCTGCCAGGTGCAGTAGGTGCTATAGTACTAGTTACGGGGGTAGTGAAAGAGCCGTAACTAGTCACTGTAGTGCATGGCTGGGGGAGCTGGATGAGAACTGTGGCAACGACGTCTTGAGACGCGGGCGGCAAGGTTGTAGTTGTAGCAGCTGAGATGAACTCATAACTCGTAACAGTTGTATATGGCTGCGGGGCCTGGACGATAACAGTAGCTAGAGGACCAGGTACAGGGTCTTGTAATGTTGAAGTCTTAAGAGCAGTGAAAGTTCCATATGTAGTCACAGTTGTGTATGACTGCGGCACCTGCTCAAAAACAGTAGCAAGAGCTCCCGGTATAGAGGGTCTGATCGTTGTAGTTACATCTGCTGTAAAAGGACCATAGCTTGTCACTGTTGTATACAGCTGTGGGGCGTTGACGACAACAGTAGCCACAGGACCAGGTGCAGACAGGTCTAGTGTTGTGGTAAAAAGTCCTGTGAAATCGCCGTAGCTGGTCAGGGTCATATACGACTGTGGTACTTGAACAAGAACAGTAGCATCGCTACCAGGGACAGAGGGCGCAAGTGTCGTAGTTGCAGCAGTTGTAAAAGAGCCATAGCTAGTGATGGTTGTATATGGTTGAGGAAGTCCAACAACAACCGTAGCTAAGCCATCAGAAGGCGCCAAAGTGGTGGTCGTAGGCTGAGTAAAGGAGCCGTAGCTTGTGACAGTTGAATATGAGATAGGAAGATCGACCAACACTGTGTAAGCGTCTCCCGCAGTCGATGGCTGCAACGTCGTTGTCAAAGGAGAAGCAAAGGTGCCATAGCTCGTAATAGTGGTGTATAACTGAGGGATCTTGACCATGACCGTGACAAAGTCCCCTCCAAGAGAAGGTTGATATGTAGTAGTTGAAGGTGTAGTGAGGCTGTCAACATAAGTTGTGATAGTCGTGTACGACTGTGGAAGATCAAGGAGTACAGTTATGGTATCTCCTACCGTAACTGCCGGCAAAGTCGTTGTTTCAGGAGCGGTGATACCTGGAACGTGATTTGTGACTGTTGTGTATAACTGCGGTAGATCAATCTCAACAGTGATGACGTCGCCTGCAAGAGAGACAGGGTATGTCTTTGTCTCAGGGGTAGTGAAAGTCCCATAGCTTGTGACTGTTGTATAGAGTTGAGGGAGGTTGACCTCCACTGTCATGACATCTCCTTCGCTAGACGCTGGATATGTTGTAGTCATGGGTGTAGAGAATGAACCATAACTCGTCACAGTAGTATACAGTTGCTGTAGAGCAACTACTACTGTAATAACATCTCCGGCATTGGAGACTGGATATGTCGTTGTGCTAGGCGCGGAAATCGAGCCATACCTGGTCACAGTTGTATATAGCTGAGGAAGATCCACCTCTACTGTTATGACATCTCCTGCACTAAAAGCCAGATGTGTTGTAGTCGTGGGTGTAGAGAAGGAACCATAGCTAGTGATAGTTGTATACAACTGAGGAAGATCCACCTCTACTGTCATGACATCTCCTGCACTAAAAGCCGGATGTGTTATAGTCGTGGGTGTAGAGAAGGAACCATAGCTAGTGATAGTTGTATACAACTGAGGAAGATCCACCTCTACTGTCATGACATCTCCTGCACTAAAAGCCAGATGTGTTGTAGTCGTAGGTGTAGAGAAGGAACCATAGCTAGTGATAGTTGTATACAACTGAGGAAGATCAACAAATACGGTCATAACGCTCTGGGGGGCAGTAGGACTCTCGGTTGTCAAAGCCGAAGCTGTGACACTTCCGTATCGAGTGATTGTCACGTATGACTGTGGTTCCACGATCACGACGGTCACAGTTTCGACCGGACCGGACTGAGGCATGGTGGTGGTGTATGGAGCTGTGGCAACTCCATAGGATGTAACAGTCACCCACTGTTGTGGCTCATACACAATAACAGTGCCCGTCTTCTCTGCGAGAGAAGGAGTAAAACTGACTGTAGCCGCGGCTGAAACTGTTGCATCGTATGAGGTGACGGTCACCCACTGGTACAGCTGATTAACATCAGGCCAAACTGTAGATGTATATGTGTCTGTGTCTGTGACGGTTGTAGATATTGCGGTTGTCGTTACATCAGATGATGTTTGACTAGTCGATTCATCCGTCTGACTGATAAAGAGGTTATTTAAACTAGAAGGTAAATCTGTATATATAGAAATGTCTGTGCCTGTTGATGGGTAGGTAGTCATGGCACCAGAGAATTGACTAGTCGGTTGAAAAAGCTGATTGAGGACAACGCTACCTACACTCGAGAGCGAACTAGTAGATGTAGACGTGTCCTTGTCTGTGTCTGTAACTGCTGTAGATGTGTCGGCGGTAGTGGTGTCGGGAGATGATTGACTAGTCGACTGGTCTGCCAGAGAGATAACAACACTGCCCGTATCCCCTATGGTTGAAGGTGATATAGTACTTGTGGACGCAGCCCATTGACAAGACTCGCTGACGGTGATAGGGTCTGTTTGGACGGATGGCGTTGGGGTTGTTGAAGTAGTAAGTGCAGCAATATCTGTGCTGTCGTACGAGGTGGTTTTGGCCCACTTATACTGATGAAAGGTAGTACTCGATTCCTGATCGGATAGAGCGGGCGACAAGGCAGTTGTAGTTGATTCATCGAAAAGTGTAGTGCTGATGGACGATGTGGTGGCGGCTGACAAAGCTGCAACTATTCCGTCAAGGGATGTGGATTCATCAGAAGATATCCAGGTATCAGTCGAGGTATCAGTCAAAGTAGGTCCATCAGAAGACGTCAACCTATCAGGCGATGCGATAGTAAGGATTATAGCCATCATTGCTCCATCAGAGGCAAGACCATCAGAAGATGTATATCTATCAAATGCTGTAGATTCACCAGATGTATAACCATCGGGTGACGTGGATTCATCAGGCGATACGGTAGTAAGTGTTGTAGATGTTTCATCAATGGAGGCAACGCCACCGGAAGATGGACTGATAATTGGCAACACTGTAGTTGTAGTCTCCGATGTAATTGTACTCTGTGTAGATGTAGTACCAACTAAGGATATGCTTCCATAAGAGGATACAGAGCCATCTGAGAGAATGGCTCCGGCCGAAGATATCGATATTGGAGACGAAGTTGCTCCTTCAGTAGAAGTAGATCCATCGGACGATGTTGCTATATAGACGGATGTAGTTTCGTCAGGAGGTGTATGTATAACAGGAATCACATTAACTATATTTGTAGCCATTGAAAAGGAAGACGACGTCTGTAACGAGACGGTGATAGTGGTATGAGAGGTAGAGTCATAATCAGCGTATCTGCTGTTCGAGGTATCTGGGATTAATGAAGTCGAATAGGAAGATGATGTAATAATTGATGCGGTAGATAGTGTTCCCATAAAGCTAGACTCGGAGGATGTCTGCCAAGAGGCTTCAGGAGTACTATCGGTACTGAAAATGGCCTTTGTTGTACTGAAGGTAGACTGAGGAAGTTGCTCAACGATTACCGAGCCGCTCGGTCCAGGATCTGAGGACGAAGAGCTTCCTTCAAAAGCCATGGTCGAAATCTCCATGCTAGACATGGTACTAGTACTACCTTCGCTTGAGGCGGTGGTATTTGGTGAGAGGGATAAACGTGAAAAGGTGGATGATATGAAAGACAAAGAGGTTGTTTGAGAGGCCCTTGTTGAAGTATCTGTGCTAATGGTGGTACCACTATCGGTGTCCATAGCAGTCTCTGCAGTAGACGTTGGGTAGTTAGAGGCTGAAGGTGCCCAAGGAGAGACTAAAGGAAGGTGGTTTTTTGGTGTGATGAAAGAGACTGGCAAGACAGATAGCACAGAAGACACAGTGTCGGTTTGTGCATTTCGAGAAGTATCTGTACCGACAACAGCGGTAGCATCAGTTCCAGTGCCAGTGGTCACTCTGGGAGGAGGCCTGGTAGAGATAGTGGTTGGCAGTTCACTGCCAATGCTTGCTGACGAATCAATGAATACAATCCCCGTTCCTCCAGACTGATTTGGTGTAAGACTGGTCTGTGTAGTAGTTTCAGAGACCCCAACGACCACAGTTCCAATACCATTTGTCCCGGCGGGTTCTACTGTGTAGGTTCGAGTGGTGGAGACTGCTCCAATAGAGGTCACAGTCACGGACGTAATATGTGTGAGCCATATCGTATCTGTACTGCCCCTCATACTGTGAACCCCGGACTCTGTTGAGTCTGGTGACAGCTGTGTCATAGCAGAGGAAGCTGTCAGAGGTGCGTTGGTATCTGTGTTAAGCCGTCTTATAGTAGTGGTCCCCGGCTGACTTGAGAAAGGAATGGTCGTCATGATTATGACAGTAACGACAGGCGATATCCCTCCGAAACCCGTAGGCGGGATGTCGAATATGGTTGCATTTCCATCACCATAGATCGTGATGCTGGTATATACAGCATCGTTTGGGATCATGAAAGTGCTGCATAAGTCAGTGCAAATGAAATGAAGCCGGGGATATCGATATGGTGAGCCTACTTTGTCAAGGTCTCATACAAAGTGGATGACCCATCAACGATCATGATGGGCTGGGTCTGGATGACCCTCCTCCCCTCGGGGCAGACAGTACGCAGCGGACCTATCTTCGCACCAGCTACTACAGCCACTAAGGCAAGGGCCAAAAGTGGCTTGAGGCGTTGAAGGAGCATGGTCAGCGGGCATAAGACAAAGGATTGTGTTAAATTACGAATGTCAAGGGGAAAGAATTATCTGACCATAAATCTCAGCGAGGGACCGAATAGAAAAGGCAATAAAACTAATGATATCATGTCCACTAATGGCTTAGTAATTCGTTGACAGTATAGCGAAGACGAAAACAGAATAAGTTGTCATAGCGATTAACATAATCCTACAGACCTTCGGCGTTCAGAAAGACATAAAAGGTCCGACTGGCGAACACAAGAGGGTCATGGTTGTCTAGCGTCAAGCCATGCTTTGCCAGGCCCCCGGGGGACGTAAGAATTGACCGGTTAACTTATAATATTAAGAAAACGCTTATTTGAAATTAATTTATAATAATAATAAAACTATTTAGATTCTAATAAAATATATATTTTTATAATTACTAAAGCTTACTTTAATAGCCGGTTTTCTTTCCTTTTAATCTAATGTAGTTGTTTAATTGTTTTAGTATTGAATGTATCAGCTTGTTAATTGACTTTTGGGAGCTCTTATCTTAATACTTAAGAGTAGCTTTTTTTAATGACTTAGTGTCTTAAATGGAATATCTTTATAGCTTGGCCTTTAATATGCCTTAGATATTCTCTATGGGCGATAAATTAGAACGAGGGTAGTTAAAGTAGTATAATAGTCTGTAATGTTTCTTCTACTGTTGAATTTTGTAATTAGTACTAATAGTAGCCTAGGTATGTAATTTCTGTTGTTTTTTGTTGTCTGGTGACTTGTTTTTTTAGAGATTGTTAGGATCTGATTTTATACTGGGTTTTTAATAGATATATATATTCCCTTTGTTATTATAACTGAAGTGTGACTTGTTAGAGAATAAGATAATGTCTTAGTATTCTAGTATAGGTCTTTTATAGTATAGACCTTTTATAAAGTCCTTACAGTTAATAGTAAGGTTATAATCTATAAAATTGACCTTTCTAGTGACTTGTTTGTTTTAAGTTTTTAAATAAAGGCTGTAATGGATAGTGTGTTTAGAGAAATTAGGGATGTCTATAGTTACAGGAACGTTACTGGGCTATACGCGTTTTCCTTCAAAGCCTTTAGTTTTAAATAGGTTCTTGATATTATTAATATTATTTTTAGCTAATTCCCTCTTATTTTTATGTTAATCTGATAATTTGGGGTTAATATGTTATGTCTAATCTGAAGAGGAGTGTAAAATGCGTTTCCTAGAGCTTTTAGATATACTATTAAAGTTATATATGTCTTTTAGTTAGAATGGGATGTTATATACCTGTAAAAATTCGATAGTACCTTAAATATGACTTTTAGTTAGTGTATTTAAATGCTAACATAATCCTATAGTGTTATTGTAAAGATACTGTTGATTGTGGTATTGAGAGATTTAGTTGAAAAAGGGGGTGTATACTACCGGTCAATTCTTCTGACCCCCGGTAGCCAGGGTCCTAAAAAGCTGAAGGGTGGTTGCACCGCGTACGGGCGAATCCCGTTTTCCCTTGCCTTCTAGTCTGGTGTGTGTGCCAACATGCAATCTAATTCGCTATAAAGGTTTTTGGGACTGCTTTGATTGACATTTATGGAAACGTGTTCGCGCTAGCTATGGCATGCGTTCCGCCCTCCTTATAAGACATTATCGTCTGTCTGAACTCAGTGCAAAGTCATATTTTAAACCATAGACTGGGCCCCATTTCTGAACTTGTCGATTGGGAACAGCTTATCGTTGCTTTACCGATTATCGAAGAAACAGGGACGGGTTCGCCCGGAAACTGTATCCACACTGCCCCAGATATTGGATGTTTAGTTTTGCTTTACCACCTGCGAGAAGGTTGCCGGATTTAGTAGGTGGAATGGAAAGTTTTAGAAAGTCCTAGAAGAATATCTTTGGAATCAGCTCGTACGCTGGGAGTTATATTGCGGCAAATACGCCACCTCGTACGAGTGCCATCCAGACCCGAACTCGTACGAGTGCCATCCAGACCCGAACTCGTACGAGTTCCATCCAGACCCGACCTCATACGAGTTCCATCCACACCCCAACTTAAGATGGCAAATAAAGTTCGGATGGCAGTTGGCAGTTAACGGCGACCGATTATAGCTCCATTTCTTGTTGGCAAACTTGTTTGTAGATTTATAATCCCTCGCTTGGTTATAAACAGGTCTCAGAGAGTTGTCCACATACCCGCAGACTTGAGCCGTAACTGACCGTTTTGGTCCCATTCAAGACCGCTAGCTCCACACGACGGGGGATCCTCGGTGCTTGTGGAAACGAATGTGCTTTCTTTAGCAACCAGTCACAAAAGGATGCTTCGTAAGGGATAAAATTCAAATGGGAACAACGATGTGGATCACTTCAGTCACACGTGAGCCCCACCTTTGTCCTTAGACTGTTGTTGACTGGAATGCTACGCGAATATTTTCGACAGAGTACTAGGCATCCGGAACGGACCGGTACTGCGGAATGTCGTGAAAGGATAAGTTTTTAGCACCCGGGTAGTCCGGCTCAACTAGTACCGGTCCGTTCCAGATGCCTAGTACTCTGTCAATCTCAAAGATAATCAGGGGTCAAAGCTGATCCGACGATGAGCCGAATATCACCCAGCACAATGCGTGCGAACTGTTCTGGCGATCAAGGAATAGGAGTACTCGGGTTTTAAAAGGATCAATGGTAATATTTGTACTATTTAATACTCGTGCATTCATTTGAGAATTCTTATTCTTGATGTCTCAGTTAAGGACGATGGAACTCATCTTAGGAGTGTTATCTTGAGTTGACAGACTTGCTTACATCGGGCATCTTACCTTGTGTGTGTTTTGAGTGCTTTGACCTGATTATCCTTGTAAATAACCAGCAGTCGCTTATTTGTATACCTTTAGAGTTAGTTATCAGAATATCTAGCTTTTTAGCTAAAAGTAAAATCTTAGGTAATTATAAGGTAATAAGTATTTTACCTATATATATTTATTAATGTCCTTTACCTTTATAGCCTTGAAGCTGAATCCTCTTTTAAACCCCTAACTTTACTGCAGTTTTAGTGAAGAACAGACCAATACCCAGCTTCAGTCTTGAAATATTCCAAGTCCCCTGGGGCAATGGCACTTGCCTTGCAAGCTATACAATGGGGTCGCGTATCAGCCTGAGTGTCAGCTGGCTCTGCCTTCTCCTCGCAGTATCTGCCCTACCCACCCCTGACCCTTCTTCTTGTTGCATTGTTGAGATATCTCTCCCTACCATTACTCTTCGACCAAGCAAGGGCATCTATGAGAATGTCTACACTAGAAAATACCAGCAGTTGGCATCCCAAGGCTTAATGGTAGCTACCTACACCTTCACTGAGACGTGCTCAACCATCAACTGCCCAATTCCACTCGAGACTGCCCCTCCCACCGGCTTTACCCAGGCGGTGGTCGCAGACGGATCACTCACCGCGACTCTCACATTCCCTACTGAGTCTCTAGCCGCATACACCGCCGCTGGCTACATTATCAAGCCTGTCAACACTGCTGCTCCTACGCACCTTGAATCGGGTGCTGGCTCTCCACCTACCCTAGGGCTTCCTCCTTTCAGTGAGCCATTGACCAAGGAAAACAGCGGGTCTAATGATCCACAGTTTGTAGTTGTGGGTGCTGCTGGGGCGGAAAACCCTGATATTATTATATTCATTTTAGGAATAAGTATAAGTATATTGTTAATTACAGTTATAAATTAATATCCTATTATTTAAACTATCTTTACCCGAAATATTTATAATATTAATTAAATATTAAAGCTTTTTGAGATATCAGTATTTCAGTAAATATCTACATTACTCGAAAGTGTTATGCAGTTCATACCTTAGATTCCGATATATCCGTTGCCTCCGATAGCGGCGCTTGTCTAGAGTCAAGCGGTGATATTGGCCTAGTGGGACCGGATAAGAGATTCCCCGAAACACGGTCGGGGAATGTATGAGTAGCTTTATTAATGTTTAATGCAAGAGATTACCCTTATACGTAACAATTGAACCCGATAGCATGAATTACTCTGCTGTTCTTCGTTCTATAGAACTGGTCTAAATAGCTACAAGAATGTAGTCACTAAGGTACCAGAATGATTCTTAATTATCTCCTCTCGGTCATATTCATGTCGACTTTCCAATGAACCTTAGTTCGGCGCATGAATGGCTGCATACTTGCCATTGTTAAGAGATTACTTGTGAGAACTAACTCAACACTAAAGAGCCAAGGAGATGCTCACTCATTCAAGGAAGAATTTTCCCAGCTATGTAGGGATTTGATAAGATAATCTGAACCGTTGCTGCACTGTCATAGGTTAAGCTTAAAATGCCAAGATGTCCAGTTATCAATCTAGACTATTTGCGTGTTTAGTATGAACTGCAGTGGTCTGATGACACGTCTTGGCATGGAGGAACCCTTGTACTCATGCAGATTTAAGAAGACGCCGTTCCCTACAGAAGAAAGTAAATTTGCCAATGCAAAACTTAGTCATGGCTGCAGAAAAGAGCGAGATCACGCCGGCTGGCCAGGGTCCTCTGGATCAAAGGAATAGCAGTGCTACAATTGACTCGAAGAGCAACCAAGATGCCATTTCAGCTCCGACAGAAGCTCTTCGCAAGCTCTGGACCAAGTTTCCGCTTATCTTGGCGTTCTTTGGGTGATTGAATTTCCACTCAGAGCCCGCGGGCTGCAATACTGACGCGATCTCCAGCCTTTTTGTCATGAACTTTTGTATGTCTTGTCATTGGCTTGGGTATCCGCTTTGTCAAGCACACTAAACCATTCATCATCCTCGGCTTCATAATGGTTGCCTTAGCGAACGGACTTCCGATTTACTTTACAAATATTGACGGAGCTCGAGTCGCGAATGAGGCGTCATTGACCACCGGGCAAGTCCTGCTTGGCCTTGGTCGTGGTTTCGCCCAGGTGCCACTCCAGGTCTCTTTGCAGGCCGCTGTTCCAGACCATGAGATTGGCATTGCAACAGCCATGTTCCTTTCCTCATCCGGATTTGGTGCCAATGTTGGTAACAGGCAAGTCCTATACAGAGCCATTCTTCCTAGTTGATATGCTAACATGCTCTCTAGTATCGGAGGAGCATTATGGAACACCCTGCTTCCCCGCCGCCTCGCTGCAAACCTCCCAGAAGAAGTCAAGGCCAACAGCACTGCAATCTTCCGTTCGATCGTAGTTGCACAGAGCTACGAGTTGGGCACAGAGACTCGTGATGCGATTAACCTGAGCTATCGCATGACACAACAGACCCTCGCTATTGGATCTCTCTCCCTGTCTATTCCGCTCTTGTTGATGATGTTCTTCTTCCGAAATATCAAGTTAGCCAAGGAGGATAACGAGAGGAACGAAATTGCAGAGCAACAACTTGCTGCCGCAGGGCAGAACGTCGAGAATGGACGAAATGAGACGAGCGAGAAGAAGTAGCCTGTCACGCTACGAAACAGGAGAAACCCCATCGAATACCCTCTCCCGGGGCAAATTTCTCAGAATTACACGTTTCTTCTCTCGGTCGGATGAGCATGGGGACGTGGGAGCTGCCGACAGATGGCACTCAATGGCACAGCACCCAAGAGACCTTTTCCAATACAGCTGCTATCGTATATAATGTCTGTGGCAGCAATCAATCATCCAACGATAGCTCCGACATCAAGAGGCCGGAATCGTATTTATCTTCTTACATAAAGTCTCCTACGTCGTGATGCGATGTGCAATAGATATCAGCATAGCCATGCAAAGGTATTGTACTATCTGGTCTTTTCTCATGTTTGCACGCAAACAGTACTTCATTCTCCATTTATGCATATCACGTATTGTCAGTACCTCTTCGAAAAGCCCTCAAAGTGCCCTCAGCGTGGCCATCCTGCCCAGCAACTTCGATGTACTTTTTTGACGATTTGAGTTGCTATTTAAAGCTTTGTGCTGAAATGCAAGTCGTCAAACTTGTGTGGATTGAATGCATGGGGATGTCATTCTGGCGTGTTGCGCTGGAGTAAGCCACCAGCCGACAGCAGCAGGCTGCACGCCCTCAAAATCTTCCCCATCTGCATACCCAAGGAACAATTAATTTACAATAGCGACATAGCAAATCCGAGTGCACTAGTTATAGCCAAGCGATCGGACGGTGAAATGCCCCGATCCTCCTTTCAAAAACGGAGATCCCTCAAGATACTCTTTTCCTCCCAAGCATGCATTATTTCGCTTCAGCCCCAATACGAATAAGCCGTTTTAGGTACCGTACATGAAGGCGGGGGCGGGTGAGAAATTAGCGGTTTAAAAAAGGGATGATAGGGCTGTGCGGGCGAGGGCTGGCCGCTAGTTTTCAGCTGGGCGCCACCCTTTCGCTCATTATGCCGACTGCCACTTCACTTAGCGTATCATCCCTACATAGATGCTTACCATGGCTTACCTTTGAGAGTATTCATTCGTCAATGGCAAAGCAGGCTCTGGGCTTACTGGGTCTGGGCTCAGCCACTGTCTTGTATTGATGCCAGAGCCTTGGAATTAGATTGCTACATAAACAATGGGAATGCTCCACGAAAAAGCTATGAGGCTCTACATCCTCTTTTCTTTTCTTGAAGCCCGTGAGATTGCCATTCCCACTATCATCATCCAGGATGCGAGGTTATCTCTCCATCAAGGCCGTGGGCTTTGCCTTTCTCTCGCTCGCCAGCGCCCAGGGTGTATCTGAGAACCTGGCCGGTGCCATCGCTGACTACGATTCTCTGTCCCTATTCCGTTCCCTCCTCAGCGCGGCTCCTCAAGTACTGGCTGAGACTCTTTCCAGCCAGGGTAGCAATGTCACCATATTGATCCCTACCGATAATGCTATCAAGAGTTATCTCACAGACTCTAGCATTTCAGATGTCACCGAATTGAACCAGACAATGCTCCAAGTTTTTTTCTCATATCATTCCATGGCGGCTTCACTCTCATCCACAGACTTCGATAAGTCCCGTGGACTTTCCGTTCCCACTTTGCTGAAGAGCGAAGAGTTCAACAACAGAACTGCGGGTCCTCAGATCCAGAGCCAGTTCGGTAACAGCGCTGATGGCCAGGTCGTGTTCGCTTCGAGAGAACGAAAAGGGAAAAGGGCTGATGGGGATATCAGCGGCGCCATCGTCAATCTCCGAGCAGGTGAGGAGCAAAACATCAAGATGACTGCTGTCGATGGATCTTGGGGTGAGAAGAATGCCAGTCGGTTCCAAATCGTGGATAAGTGAGTAACGATACGCAAGCTCGCTAGCATCAGACTAACAGATATGTCTAGGGTCCTTCTTCCCCCTCTATCCTGCTCCAAGACGGTTCAAGCTGCCGACGACAAGAGACTCACAGCCTTGAACGGTGCTCTCATCAAGGCAGGTCTGTGGCCTGCTCTCGACGCCTCAAAGAACGTAACATGTCTTGCACCCTCTACCCAAGCGTTCAAGGACGCGGGAAGTCCTGACGTTGAGTTATCGAAAGAGGATTTGGGTGGAGCGCTATTGTAAGTTGTTCCTGTCACATATGCGATATTATACTGACTTGTCTCAAAGGGCCCATACCCTCGACGAAGTTACCTACTCGAATTACCTCCGTGACGGTCAAGTCATTGGAACTCTGAATAAGACCGAGGTCCGAGTCAGAATCATAGATGACGAAATCTACTTCAACAATGCCAAGGTGATTGAGGCGAATGTCCTCACGAATAACGGCCTCATCCATATGTACGTCACCTTTAATCCATCGCGTCAAGTCTGCTAACAAGTACAGCCTCGATTCAGTCATTCAAGCTGGAGGAAAGCCCAGTGAGACGAGCACTGGAACATCAACCACTGAAACTGCAAGCGCCACGTCAAGCGGGTCAGAGCCGACCGGAAGCTCTGCGACTGTTTCTCCAGACAATGGAAATTCTGGTAGTCGCCTGTCAATTGACTTTGGCGTGTTGAGCGTCTTGGTTGCGGCTTATGCAATCATGTGAGAAATGTTATTCGGAGCATGGGATATATACTAAATTGTAATACATTATTGGATTCCTGATGAGCATCGTATTGTTTCTTTGAATCTGCACTTCGTGTCTCAAACGGGTCTAGCAAGATTGCTTGGGCCCTTATCAAGCGTCTACTCCCTGGAGATGTGCTTGCATAATGCCGAGTCGAGGCCAAGACGGAAGCCAGATTGACCTAGACTTTCACATTTCGATTTGTTCACCCGACGAAGTTCTCCTCATTTCGAGTCCCGAGCCATGCTTCGGCGTGTGGACAATTGCGGGGAGACGCGGGGTGACTGTTGGGTCTCGGGATGAGGGGGCGGGGTTCCTTGTCAGCGAGTATCAAACCTTCTGGTTGCCAAATGCCATGCCCTATGATGATAAGCAAACGGTAGCATTTTCACCAAGTTTATACCTACACAGAAAAAGCAAGAGACCATGTCTACGCCCAAAGTTGCACTGGTCACAGCTGCAAGCAGTGGTCTCGGCGCTGCCATTGCTCGCATGCTAGCTGTCGATCTAGGAATGAACGTGGTAATCAACTTCAAAAGCAACGAATCACGCGCCAACGAACTAGTTCAAACCCTTCAAACAGAGTGCGACAAAAAGCATGCAGAGTCAAACATCTCGATCCAGGCCATTCAAGCAGATACATGCGATAAGCTGCAGATCAAATCACTCGTGGACGAAGCAGCCTCGAAGTTTGGAGGTCGTCTAGATGTTGTCATATCCAATGTTGGCTGGACTAGAATGCGCCAGTTCTCAGACATTGACGATAATATTGACGAAAACGACTGGGATCGCTGCTACGTCGCCAATGTAAAGAGTCACTTATGGCTCTTTCATGCGGCGAAACGGTATCTTGAGGAGAGCAACAAGCGAGAAGCTGGAGTGCCTGTTTTTGTGTCTACAGCGAGTTTAGCGGGAGTTATCCCCAGCGGAAGTAGCGTGGTATGCACTTCTGATCCCGGGAAGAGTTCTCATTCACTGACTATCGCCGTGCAGCCGTACGCAGTCACAAAGGCTGCACAGATTCACCTAGGCAAGTGTCTTGCCAAGATAGCTGCGCCGTCAATCAGGGTAAATACCATTTCTCCAGGCATATTACTTACGGTATGTGAAATCTTTCTAAGATCGAAGGATGCAATCTCATTTTGTCATAGGAATGGGGCCTTTCGTTCCCCGCAGAGCGACTTGAAGCGGCTCGTAACACGAATAAGTTGGGTCATTTTGCCACGGTTGAAGACGTTGCGGAGCAAGTCAAGGCTTTTGTCGTGTCGAAGTCAGTGACTGGGCAAAATGGGGTCATCGATGCTGGATTCAGTCTATGATAGAGAACTTGATTGCTGCTAGGGTATGGTCCAGCTTGAAAGCCCTTAGGCGGCGCGTTTACGCTAAGGGCTACTTAGGATAGTAACGATAAAGCTGTTATGACTTAAATTGTTTACGCAGTGTTTTTTTTTTATTTTCTTTTTTTTT